>ML375050.1:0-58181 GCA_005239525.1 Nicotiana knightiana
AAATCTACTCCAAATGAGCTCAAATTTGAAACATAACCTCCAAATATCATCAGGAACAAACCTAAATCATCAATTTGTCAAAACAATAATAAATCTAATGAGCCCATTTTGCAATCAGAAAAACAAGAAGAAGAAATCCTAAGCAATAGTAAAAAATAAAGCGTCATAACAGCTCACCATTGTAAAATATCATAAATTACATTAAAATATATTCCCAACCACCATATAAAATTATTATTACCCGAAGAAGAAGAAGAAGAAAACGAAGGAAGAGGAGAAAGAAGCCTGAATTTGTTTAAAAAGTGGATGCAAGTTAAAACTTTTTTAAAAAGTGCTTATAGGTTAAATGGGAGCGACCAAATAGAGTGCCCCCTTGCAAATTTTACCAAAAAATGTGACTTAATTAATCATATATTTAAAAGTGGTAACCTCAGGTAAAGTTGAATTACCAAATTGCGCATTAAAACCTGAGTGACAAGTCTACCCTTCACTAAATTCCACAAACAAATTACTTGTAAGCAACATAGTTTGAATTAGGGTATCAAAGAGTTGTAATATAGGACGATCAGGGGCGAAGGTACCTATCCCTAAAGGCGGTCAACTGACCATCCTTGGTCGAAAAGTTACACTGTATATATAGGTAAATATTAGATTGTAATATTACATAACATAAGTTGAACACCCTTAATCAAAGATTTTTTTATTTATTTCAAGTTTGAATACCTTAAATGAAATTTGTCGCTTCGCCAATGAGGACCATAATGAAGAGTCGCAATAGATGCCGGTAACTAACAGTCCCCTTTGTTTAAGTGTTTCTTGGCTTATCTATATCGTGTCTCTTTCTATTAGCAGAATGTGTTTCTAGCCTATTTTATCCTTTGGATTTCACCTATTGCCCTCTTTATTCTCATGGCCTCATGATCTCGGGAAACAACAATAGAAATAAGCACAGTTGGAGTCTAGAAATTGCATAGTTATTATTGAAAAATTCAATTATGAGGACCCTGTGTAAATCCAGAATTTGATGCCTTTAAGTTAAAATATATTTATATCTTGCAATTAGTCAAGTGCATAGTCGGCTCTTTACTCAATAGATGTCAATGATTTTTTTGATGAATTTTCAATGGCATGCAACTCGAATGCAAAGATCAGAGATGAGAAATTAAGAGAGAGAATTTTTAGAAGAGAATAACTAAGTTCTTCGATACACTTCAGAGAAGAAGACCAACGGTAGAAAAGGAAAAACAATGTATATAACTACTCTAACTAACTAACTAGTGGTCCTAGTTGTACAACTAACCATAGTTATTAAGTTAACTAACTATTACTTAACTACTAACTGCACCTATATCCTTTACACCCCCTCAAGTTAGGACTGGGAAATATGTTCAAAAGTCCTAGCTTGGACGTCAAATATGTATGTTGTGGTCGACTAAGCCCTTTAGTGAGGAGATTAGCTTCTTGTTCTTGTGTAGCACAATAGTGAGCAGTGATAAGGCCTTGTTGAATCTTTTCACAAATGAAGTGGCAATCAATATCGATATGCTTCGTGCGCTCATGGAAGACAGGATTGGCAGCGATTGCAAGAGTTGACTTGCTATCACAATAAACTGGTACAGGAGACTGGTGCTCAACTCCCAGCTCTTTGAGTAAACAAAGTACCCATACAATTTCAGCAACAGTAGAAGCAAGGCTGTGATATTCAGCCTCAGCTGAACTCCTAGATATGGTAGTTTGCTTCTTAGATTTCCAAGAAATAAGGAAAATACCAAGCTTGACAAAATAACCTGTGATTGATTTGCGTGTATTGGGGCATGCAACCCAATCAGCATCACAGTATGCTGATAATGATTCTGAAAAATGGGCGTCCAGGAAGACTCTCAGTCCTGGACTGGTTTTGATATGCCTCACTAATTTAAGTGTTTCTTCCATATGGGATGGTTTAGGACTGTGCATGAATTGGCTGAGGCTTTGGACATCAAAGGAAATGCCAGGCCTTGTGATGGTCAAATAGAGCAACTTACCTAACAACCTTTGATAGGGCCCAAGATCAGTTAGCAGCACATCATCAGATGATCCTATATGGTTGTCAAATTCAGAGGTGGTAAGCTTCAGATTAGGTTCTATAGGGCATCCTACAGGTTTTGCACTTGAGAGTCCCAACTCAGCAATAAGCTCCAGTGCATATTTACGTTGGTGCATCAATATACCATCACCATTTCTGGCAAATTCTAGGCCTAGGAAATATTTAAGCTCTCTTAGGTCCTTGATCTTGAATGAAGATTGTAGTTCATCCTTAGTTTGTTGAATCAGTGCAGGATCATCCCCAGTAATGAGTAGATCATCAACATAGACTAAGACAATGACTATATGAGTTGTTATCCTTATGATGAACTGAGAGTAATCCAAGTGACTTTGCTGAAAACCAGCATCCATTATGGCTGAAGTTAACTTGAGGTTCCATTGCCTAGATGCTTGCTTGCGTCCATAGAGGGACTTGATCAATTTACAAACTGTAGAGTTGTTATTTGAACCATGGAAACCTTGACGAATAGTCATATATACTTCTTCAGTGAGATCACCTTGTAAGAAGGCATTATAAACATCCATTTGATGGATGGACTAGTTCCTTGATGCTGCAAGAGCCAACACACTCCTAACAGTGACCATTTTCACCATAGGTGAAAATGTTTCTTGATAGTCTAGTCCTTCCCTCTGATTATACCCTTTTGCTACTAGACGAGACTTGAATCTTTCTACATCTCTTGATGCCTTATATTTGATCTTATAGACCCATTTTCACCGTATAGCCTTATTTCCTTGTGGCAAAGGGACCAACTCCCAAGTTTTATTGTCCTCTAAAGCTTTAATTTCTACTTGCATTGCTTCTATCCACCTGTTATCCTTGATTGCCTATGAATATGTTGTAGGTTCCACCTCAACAGAAAAATTAGCTAAATAGCTTTGATACTTTGGAGAGATTACTTCATATCCAATAACTTCTGAAATAGGATATTTGCAACAACTTACAGAACCTAATTTGTCAGGTCTGACATAGTCCTTAAGCCATATAAAGCTCTTAGATACTTTGGATGACTTTCTTGTGCCTACATCAATAGAAACATCATGAGAAACAATTGGAGCTTCAAGAAGAGTAGTTTGAAGTTCAGCATTGCTATGAACATTCGGAGAAGGAATGTCATGTTCAATTAAAGAAACAGGAATCAGAATAGATGAGCATGGAACACTAGGTGTGGCATGAGAATTATCAGTAGTAGAACTGTCCACAACATTTGATTCTTCATTAAAATCCTGCCTTGCCACTGGAGATATATCTAGGAAGAGTGACTTTGATGTGCTTTCAGCTGCATGAAAAGGAAACATATCTTCATAGAATACCACATCTAGACTGATAAAAAAAATACTATATTCTCCAAATCCAACAATCTGTAGCCCTTTTGATGTGCAACATAGCCCAATAAAACTGACCTCATAGATTGAAGTGCAAATTTGTCATTGTTTACTAGGTTAGTAGCAAAGCACATAGACCCAATGACCTTCAGGTGTATTAGTAAAGGGGGATTACCAAAAATTAGTTCATAGGGTGATTTATATCCCAGAATAGATGAAGGAATTCTATTGATAATATAGACAACAGAGTCAATACAATGTCCCCAATATCTGACAGGTAAATGTCCTTGAAATCTAATAGCTCGAGAAGTTTCAAGTATGTGCCTATGTCTCCTTTCCACAACCCCATTCTGCTGAGGAGTATAAGGATGGGAACTTTGATGAATAATTCCATGCGATTGAAACAAATCTTTACAAGCACTATTGAAAAATTCACCACCATTGTCTGATCTAAAAACTTTGATTTGCTTGCCAAACTGTGTCTTAATCATAGCAATGAAATTCTTAGGCAAGAAAATAACATCAGATTTAAGCCTCACGAGAAACGTGCAAGTCCACCTAGTAGAGTCATCAACTAACGTAAGAAAGTATCTCATTCCATTATGAGTAGCAACCTTGTAAGGTCCCCATACATCCCTATGAATCAAATAAAAATGTATAGACTTCTGGTAGTGCTAGTTGGAAATGGCACTCTAGTTTGTCGAGCTAAAGGACAAATCTCACCTTTAGACAATGTATTACTGTGTATGCTATTACTATACTCTTGCAGACTAGGAATTCTTCTGAGAACTTGAACTGGTACATGTCCTGTTCTTTTGTGCCATATATCCATGCTTCCCTTATTAGTTACTGCAAAAGCTTTATTCATTGTCTTCCCTAATGCAGCTAACAGAATGTATAGACCTTTCTCTCTTTTACCAATCTCCTTCACCCTCCCAGACAAGTGGTCCTGAAACACACAACATTGAGGAAAAAAGGTAACACTACACTTATGTCACGACCCAATTTACCCTCTGAAGGGTATCGTGACGGCACCTAGTCTCTATGACTAGGTAAGCCTAGAATTTGCATGAAATAACAGAATCAATAAAATAAAGACAGAAAGGATATCAAATAGATATAACGTAGCTGCTCAGCATATACAGTTTTACTTCCCAAAACCCGGAATGTCACCATAGTCACAAGCTCTTTAACAAATATGACTCTATATAAGGAAACAATGGTAAAAATGTACAAGTCTTTCTATGCCTATGCTAGAGTAGAAGGGGACTCGTGGGATTCTGTGAACGCGGCAGAATTACCTCGCGGTCTCCTGGCTGCTGGTAGACAACTCCTAGCCACGATACTGAGTGCTGCTACCTGGATCTTCGCATGGGGAAAACATGCACAGGAAAGGGCGTGAGTACTCCACATTCGGTACTCCGTAAGCACCGAGACTAACCCCAGTCAAGTAGTGACGAGGTCAGGTGGAGGCCCTACCGAGTTTGTAAAACAAGTCAATATACAATTTTTAAAATAGTGAAAGATAGACAAGCAATGATAAACAGGTTTAACGGAAACAGAAAGATTTAGTAACATAAAGAGAGCCCTCGGCTCAGCACAACATATATCTCAACAATAAATGTGCAATGCAGTACACGGGAAAATCTCCTGGATCTCAGTCCGTAGTCCCAATTTAAATATGCTATGCAGTACAGGGGGAAAGCTCCCGGATCTCTGTCCGTAATCCCAATTTAAATATGCATCTCAGTACAAGGGGAAAGATCCCGGATCTCGGTCCGTAGTCCCAATTTAAATATGAATGCAGTACAGGGGGAAAGCTCTCGGATCTCGATCCGTAGTCCCAATTTAAACATGCCAAACAAAAAGTATGTCAATTATGGCTTAAGTAAACAATCCAGTAAAAACAACAGGTAAGGATAGCGTAAAACTACCTAAGCATGATGTGACTAGTGGAAAATAAGAGGGATTCAAGTCAGAACAGGTAGGCATGCTTACACTTTGGCTATCTACTCAATTAAGATAGGAAACAGTAATATATGAATGAAAATGAGAGTTTTCATGGGAGAAAAATAGGAGTTTAGCAACAATGACCCGTGTACGCACTCGTCACATCGCCGTGTTCGTCACATCGCGTACACGGCATCCACATAACAAAATCAATATAAAAATGCCTAAGGGAAGTTCCCCAACACAGAATTAGGCAAGCCATTTACCTGGACTACGCTAATCAACTCAATACCAAGCTCTTGCCACGAGTATCGGACTCCGGGTGGCCCAAATCTATTCAAATCGATTGCACGGTGTAAATATCATTTCAAGGGAACAAGATAGCTAATTATATATAAGCTAGGACACGAATTTAGAAAATTCGCCCAAAAAGTCCCTCGGGCCCACGTCTCGGAATCAGGTAAAATTTATATTTTTCGGACACCCATTCACTCACGAGTCTAACCGTATAAGAATCTCTAAAATCGGAGGTCAAATATCCAACCAAAACTCAATAATTTGGTCTATGAAGTTCATCCCATTTTCCCCATAATTTTTGAAATTAAAGGTTGAATTTAAGATTGGAATCATGGAATATGATCTATAAGGGATAGAAATCACTTACCCAAGTTACCCAGGTGCAAAAGTCTTCAAAAATCGCCCTTCCCGAGCTCTCAAATTCGAAAATATGAAAATAGCATAAACCCTCGGATTTGGGGTTTTAATATTCTGCCCAGGCATTTGCCTTACGCGATCGCGTACAATGAGTCGCGATCGCGGAGGGTAATGAAACACGCGCCTGGAAATCCTTCATCGCGATCACGATTAAAGGTCTGCGATCGCGGACCTTCTGACCCTACAACAATGCGATCGCGTCTGAGGCCACACGACCGCGTAGAGCAAAACACTGCACCTCACCCAGCCTTAGGATACCTTACGCGATCGCGATCCTGGGCGTGCGATCGCGGAGACCAACTGACCAGAACAATGCGATCGCGGTTGGACTTCTGCGATCGCGAAGCACAAATTTCTGACCACCCCCATATAACACAACGCGATCGCGGACTGAGTCGCGCGATCGCAGAGAACACTTACCTGCTGCTGTAAAACCAGAAAAACCAGCAAAGGACTTAGGCCAAATATGCCCGTTTGGCCACCCGAAACACACCCGAGGCCCCCGGGACCTCAACCAAACCTACCAACCAACCCTAATACCTCATTCAAACTTGTTCGATCCTTAAAAACACATCTCATAACATCAAAATCATCATTTATACATAGATTCAAGCCTAAGAACTTAGGAAAATTCTAGAATTCACATCCGACGCCGAAACACGTCTAAACTCATCCGAATGACCTCAAATTTTGCACACAGGTCATAAAAGACATTACGGACCTGTTGTCGCTTCAGGAAATCCATTCTGAGTCCGATATCAAAATCTCACCTATCAGCCGAATTCGCCGAATTTCTAACTTTCGCCAATTCAAGCCTAAATCCACAACCGACCTCGAAAACACATTTCGAGTACGCCCCTAACCCCGAAATCACCAAACGGATCTAACAGAGTCGACAAAATTCTATTTCGGATCCGTCTTCACACAGCTCTAGCTACGTCCAGATTTCTAAAGCTAAATTCCACATTTATGGACTATGTGTCCAAAATCACCCCGGATTTCATCACTCGACGCACCGACAGGTTCCAATAACATAAAAAGATATGGGAGAAGCGGTTAATAGGGTATTGGGGCGCAAATTCTTAAAACGACCGGCCGGGTCGTTACAACTTAAGATATTCTGTTACTTTTGAGACTGACATAAGATTGAATTTGAAAGATGGAACACATAACACATCCTTCAATACATCACCTACTGTGAGTAGACACTCTCCCATATGAGAAATAGAGGCTGAATCTCCTGTAGGTAGTTGAACTTGCCCTGAGTTCTCTACTGAAGTTTCATTTTTTAGCAAACTTTTATCACTAGTTGTGTGATTAGTAACACCAGTATCAACTATCCATTTGCATAGTTCTAAATTTTCACAGAGTGCTACATTACCACATAACATTTACCCGACATATTGACACTTGCTTCTCTAATGGAGTTTTTGTTCAGCAATTGTAACAGTTCGTTGTATTGCTCCTTAGTGAAAAATTGACCAGTCTCAACACTGCTCCTTGTTGATATGTAGTTTGTGGACTTCTCAAGTACTGTTGTCCAGTTGTGTTAACCATCACTGCATTTTCTTTCTTCTTCTACTTGAAATCAGTTGGATATCCAACAATCTTGTAACAATTCTCCTTCTGATTCCCTGTCTTATTACAAAACTCACATTTCATTAGCTTATAACATTAA
Organism: Nicotiana knightiana; assembly: GCA_005239525.1. Classification (NCBI taxonomy): domain Eukaryota; kingdom Viridiplantae; phylum Streptophyta; class Magnoliopsida; order Solanales; family Solanaceae; genus Nicotiana; species Nicotiana knightiana. Next base: position 7,754 of record ML375050.1, read on the forward strand.
TTCTTAGTATGACCTTTCAAATGGCAAAATTCACATTCTAAGTTGTAATTTCTTCTTGGTCTAGATGTGGAATGAGCAGTGAAAAGAGCTGTAGGATCAGTGTGCCCTGCTTGTCCATATGCATTACCATCAATCATTTTCCTACTTTCATCCTGAACTATCATAGCGTAGGCTTTGTCTATAGACGACAGAGTTGGCATCAATAGGATGTTACTCCTTGCTTGCTCAAAACTATCATTCAATCCCATCAAAAATTGCAGCAACCGCTGATATTCCAATTGCTCGATGTATTCAGTAGCAGATGAAGGAGGCGGTAGTATCGAATCATACTCTGCCCAAAGGTCCTTCAGTTTAGTAAAATATGTCGAAACATATGAAATCCCCTGTGTTAGAGTGAATATCTCCTTGTGCAAGTAGTACAATATCGATCCATTCACTTTGTCAAATCTCTCCTTGAAAGTGACCCATATCTTCTGTGCATTAGAAGAAAACAACACTCTTGTGACCAATTCTCTACTGACATTGCTCATAAGCTATGAAGTGGCAATGGCATTGCATCGATCCCACTAATTTCTTAATTATGCACTAAAATATTCCTTTGATGTCGATCTGTCAACTAGGCACAATTTGTTCTTCCCGAGCAATGCGACCTTCATCGCACGGCTCCAAAGAGAGTAATTTTCCATCCCTGTCAAAATTAATCCTACCGACATGGATCCAGGACCGTCTGAAGGGTGTAGATAGAGAGGATGATTATGATCTAGGATAATTGAGCTTCCGATCACTCCAGTTCCAGTTCCAGATCGAGCTCCATTATTCACGTTAATTATTGAATTTTTAGGAATTTCCATTGAAATATGCAAAATTAGGGTTTAAAACTTCTGAATTTGAGTAGATCCTCTCGAATTTTTCTTCAATTGCACGAAAAATTCCCTAGAATCACTCATTTATACTGCTCTGATACCATGATAAATTTATCAATGGCATGCAACTCGAATGTAAAGATCAGAGATGAGAAATTAAGAGAGAGAATTTTTAGAAGAGAATAACTATGTTCTTCGATACACTTGAGAGAAGAAGACCAACAGTAGAAAAGGAAAATATTGTATATAACTACTCTAACTAACTAACAAACTAGTGGTCCCAACTGTAGAACTAACCATAGTTATTAAGTTAACTAACTATTAGTTAACTACTAACTGCACCTATATCCTTTACATTTTTACAATTAAGGATTTTGAGTGAAAGTATTGATTCCTGAAAGTTTGAGAATTCAGTCCTACTCTCTTTCTTTTTGAAACTATACAACTCTCTACAGTAAACTACAAGGTTAAAAATATTTCATAATTAGATGTCTAAGTTTGACATCTAGTTACTCCCTCCATTTCAGTTTATGTGAACCTATTTCCTTTTTGGTCCGTTCCAAAAAGAATGATCTCTTTCTAATTTGGAAACAATTTAGCTTAAATTTTTAATTATGCCCTTAATGAGAAGCTTTTATAACCACACAAATACTTTAGACCCCTTTTGACTCGTACAAATTTCAAAATTCTTTATTTTTCTTAAACTACGTGCCCAGTCAAACAAGTTTACACAAATTGGAACGGAAGGAGTAGCGTATTTTGTCCTCTAGACTATAGCTTCACTCTCTTTAATAGTGGAGTTAGTTGAGTTCTTAGACTTAGATAAAATACAGAGGATGGCTTCTTTAACTGCCTAACGTCACAAAGATTGGATTATCTTATTGTTCATCTTATGGATCTATATATATCAACTGAATCATTTGGTTCAACATTCTTATAATTTCTTTTACATTCCCTTGCAGGTTTGTGTAAACTTAAATTAATGGCTGATGTTTTTAATGTCTTCGATTTCATCGTCAGCCTATACATTTCCCTTTTGAAAGGTTAAAGACTGGACACTAATTGAGGTTATTGTATGTAATTTTTAACGCTTTAAAAATAAGTTTGTATCATGCATGTAATTTTAGTTAAATCATCTAGATGATAGCGTTAACTTTTTGCATTCATTTTGAATTATCTAAGCATTACGAACTACTATTGCCTTGTGTGGGCTTCTAGCATTTACATTCCCAACATGTACATGCGTTTTCTCCTTTTCCATTTAGAAGAAAATTGTATTAGCCGTCCAAGAATTTATTTCTCTCTATTTCTCTTTTTTGAACTTATTGCTTTCTTCATTATCAACCAAATTCATATGTGTATATTTTTGTTTGTCTCTGTTGAATTTTTACGTTAAGATTGTATTTCAATAAGTGTTTTTTTTTTAATTATCATTTTCTTTTGTGTTGTCGAACATGTATAAGGACCAACACCTCCAAGTTTGTCAATATTTTTGAGCCAACATACACACAAAGGATTAATATGGCACGAGTGGAATGAAAAAAATTCGTATATAAGATAATGTACGCACCAACGATAAATACAAATTATATAACACATGATGGATCATCTCCACTGCTTATGTTTTGAGGACTTCTATTGGGTGTAGTTTCATCCTTTATCGTGTTCACTAAATGAGATTGACAATAGTAAATTTTGAAATTGTGCATTTCTCCTTGAGGGTACACGCGTAACGTGTGTGTCCATAAATTATTTTTAATTATAATAATAAAACTCTTCAAGCTTGCTCTTGAACTGTCATTCACGTGGAAGCTAAAAAGAGTCCAAGTACTTTGTCAACTTAATTTGTTATTAATTAATCAAGAGACTAATCATCAAGTGAGCCTACAAAGTCAACTTCTAACTACAAGTTACATAATTTATCAACATAAATACATAGTAGTGATATTATTAGTTTAGTACTTGTCATGACCCAATTTCGGAGTGGTGATCGCCTGTCGTGGAACCAGGCAAGCCGCCCTTTTTAACTAAGCTAAATTCAATTTCCAGTAAAACTATAATTTTAAACGAATTTATTGATAATACTAAGAATCTGAAGTTTAAAAATAATATTTGAAAAACTAAATTTAAACCTCCAACCCCAGATCCGGTGTCACTCAGTCATGAGTTGCTATATATAAAAAAAATAAAGAATGAAGAAATAGACAACATAGTCTCAAAATAAGTGCAACAGGTGGAATAAGGAAGAGAAGATGAGGTCGCGATCGCCAGCTGCTACCTCGACAACCCCAATGAAAACTCTGACAGCTGCTCAATATCCACTACCGGGTCCCGGTGTACCTGGATCCGCACACAAGGTGCAGGGGGTAATGTGAGTACACCAACTCATAAGTAACGAACCCAAACTATGGGCTGAGAGGTAGTGACGGACTAAACCTCAATAATTAAATCATCATCATACAAAATTTAGGCATGTGCACAGTTTATCAGAAAATAACAACAGAATATACTAGATATACCTCCATATGTTTTACATGCCAACATGTCACAGTGTGAAAATGCACATAGTGCTCACAACTCTCCCACAGAAGTCCACTCAATACTATGTATGGCTCTCAGGCTTAGGGAAGTTCCATCCCGGAATATGCATAAACACCGGTGACCGTAGTCACTCCGTACTGAGGAAAAAGGCCAGTCCAGCCCCCACGGAGAAGATCCATCTCCGGAATGCAACACTCGGACAATATCCATATCCAGGGAAGATCCATCCCTCACATAACATCAGTTTCATACAAGATCCATGCCCACGGAAGATCCATCCCTCACATAACATCAACTTCGGACAAGATCCATGCCCACGGAAGATCCATCCCTCATCATCAATGCGCTCGCTGGGGGTGTAAAGACTCCGGAGAGGCCCTAGTGGCCCAAGCGCCATAGCAAGCCAACGAAGGCATGATTTAATATCGCTGCGGTGTGCAGTTCGATCTCATAATTGTCTCAATAACAGGCTCTCGGCCTCACTCAGTCATTACTCTTCACTCTCACTCACATGGATCACAGATGCCTCCATCAGCCCGACACAATGATAAGTATGCATATAATTAACAATACTGAGACTGAGATATGAAATGGTATGCTATAACATGACTGAGTATATAGAATCAAACAATCACAAAATGAGACAGTAATATACGGCCACTCGAGTCTCAGCATTTTCGGCGTGAAGCCTAGTATTGATACTTAACATGATTTCTAACAGGTTCACAATTACCACATTAACAGAAGCACCGATATCATCAGGGAATAATCACTAAGCGGTGCCATGGGATAATCCAGGATACAAATACTTGGTGCACGCCCGTCACTTGGCATGTGCGTCACCTCAACAATAGTCATAAATCATTTAGCTCGGGGCTTCGAACCCTCAGAACCAAGTTTAGAAACGTTACTTACCTCAAAACCGACTAAAATACTATTCCGCGGTGCCTTTTCCTATAAATTCGGCCTCAGAGTGCTCCAAATCTACCAAGTTCATATTTTTATCATCAAATTATGCTTAAGGAATGAATTACAATTGAAAGGTACCAAATTTAGCTCTAAACCCGAAATTAGTCAAAACTCGACTCCCCAGGCCCGCATAACCCGATAAAATTTATACCAAAATGTTCTTCATCATCTCACGAGTCCGTACATATCAAAAACGCAAATCGGAGTTCGTTTGACCCCTCAAATCGACCCCTAAAGGTCTCAAAATCTCAAGCCCTAACCCCACATTTTTCCTACTGATTTTCATAATTAAACACTGATATAAGGTCTCCAATCACATATAATTGAGTTATTAAGTCCAAAAACCTTATCTCAATGAAGAACACTGATTTTCCCTCTTCAAAATCGCCTCAAGAGCTTCTTCCCGTTCAAAGATGGTGTTAAAAAGTCTAATGATCGTGGAGGGTTTTAATTTATACTTTCTTCCCAGGGGTTCCACACCTGCGGCCCATGTCTCGCACCTGCGGGACCGCACTTGCGGTCAAAACAACCGCACCTGCGACTTTAAACGACCTAACTCCGCACCTGCGTCTTCGCAGGTGCGATCCTCCTCCCGCACCTGCGATCCTCTACTGGACCTCTCAAATTCCGTATCTGCGGAGCTTTGCTCGCTCCTGCGGGCCCGCACCTGCGATGACCCATCCGCAGGTGCGGTTACACTAGCACCAGCAACTTCAGCAGCAACACAAGCACTCCAAACTCCCCCGTNATCGATTGACCTGAAATTTTGCAGACATGTCAAAAATGACATTACGAACCTGTTCCAACTTCCGGAATTCTATTCCGACCCTGATAGCCTATTTTCCACTGGCGATCGGAAATCGCCAAAAACTAACTTTCGCCAATTCAAGCCTAATTCTACACCGGACATCACAAAAATATTCCGAACACACTCCTAAGTCCCAAATCAGCTAACGAAGCTATCCGAGCCATAAAATTCACATTCCGAGGTCGTTTACCAATAAGTCAACCCTCAATTGACTTTTCCCATTTTAAGGCTATTTTTAAGACTAAATGGCTAAATTCTCACCACAACCATTCCGATTCCGAGCCTACCAACTTTAACACATCAAGAACAATATAACTAACCTATGACAAGTCAATAACAGTAATTTTTAATGCAAGTTCTACACATTCTCTCCCACTTAAACATACGTTCATCTTCGAACGTGTCTAGAGTTGTTCCAAACACCACCAAAATTGTTGTGTAACCTACCATGCACATATTCGGAGGTGATCCCACGTCACTCTACCTCATATAGGTCTAATAGCACAACACAATTGAAATTTCGAAATCCAATCTTGACCCATAAACCTTAGAACTACATTTTCACTTCTGAATCAATTTACAAGATCAAAATCTCACAACTATAAACTGAATAAGTCTAGGCATACTGTAACAAGCCATATACGCACCCCAGATGAAATCACATAATACACCGCGTGACTCAAACACCCATAGCGATAACTCCTAATCACAATAGCTGCTCAGAGCAACCCAATACCGGTACATAACCTTTTATCAAGAAATGCCTCGCTCTTACGCTTTCATATACTACCGATGATGACAGAAACACGTAAAAACTAACAACCATTCGTCCGATCAGTCATACATGAAGCTCCCCCTTCCCAAACAGGAATTATAGCAAATTTCTAAGCCGACTCCCGATATTTATCCTTCCAACTATGTTGTAGACAATTCTGACAATATTCATTCTAGGTCCAATGACCTCTTCTGACATGACACATCAATACAATTCGAAGTCATAACCTGTGCAACTCGTGCACTCAACAACAACATCCCAACGTAATCAAATTATATAAAAGAATCATACGAGAGAACTATCCTGCCATTAACAATTATCCTCACAACATCATGCTAAAAGCCTAGCACACATCGTAAAAATCAAAACACACGAATCCAATACCAAAGGTCATACCCCTACATAACTCCGCTACACTGAGTGATCCCAACGAAATGCTAGTTCACATGAAATACTTCAAGCCACCAGTAGATATCATTTACTTAGTCATTTGAAACTGCCAATGCCGCCTAAGAATTTTGACCTTCCTTCCAGAACTGAACCGTGAATTCACACATGCAGATCTCGACTCTACACAACGTACCACATACACCATGACATCCTATGATAAGTATGGAAACTTCATAACCCCTTCCGAGCCATAATCAACTACGTACCCAACTAGCCAAGAACTTACATTTGATCCCATCTAGAACCAAAATCACTATACCTCTCATGCTCCTCACGCCAGTAGAAAATACACATCTCTAACCGTGGTAGAAACCATCAGGAACTATTTGAATTCCACTTGTACTACACCCAACCGTCAGAACTGAATCCTTCTAACTTAACCGCGCTACGCAGGTCACCAACACCCAAGAGCGTCGCTAGGAAACACATGTAGAAAACTCATTACCTCATAAGCACCCAAAGAACTAACCGTATCCCTTACCACACCAACACCCAAGGGAGTAACCCACACCCCATAGGCAACCAAGCAAACTCCTACTTTACGCACACTACTTCCTTTACAAATAACAACTCAATCATGCAATGAGACTCATATCCCCATAGAGTATAATAAAACCTGTATCCAGAAATTTTTCCCATTACTCGAGTCATTCTCAACTCCACCTCTGCAGGTCATAACTGATCCACCAGTATACCCCAAACTAAAACCAATACAGCACATCATCGGGCATCCAACTAATCATTAGCAGACTCCCCCACTTGGCTCAGAGGCATAGGTCAAAACAAACAATAACTCACAATGCCAATACGCTATCACTGCCACAATACCGCAGTGGGATTCAACTAAATCCTTCATAAGCTCATACATAACTCAAACCATTAAACATCCCAAATCATCTCCAACCTCGCATTCACCATTTCAATAGCCATGCCAACTCCCACAAGTGATCTAAACTCAAATTGCAACATATATCAATTACTGGTGAAAAAGAACTTGCTACAAAACAACATAAGAGGTCTTCCCATACACTCACGACTCGAGGCCATATGCCAACCCCAAACAAAAGTCAAACACTCAACTTCCTCGCTACATATCCAGCCACTCCCTTTTTGTCACAATCAAGCAATATAAACACATCTCACTCTCAAATCACACTCACCACATGGTCATCTAGTCACCAAGTCTCGTCAATAAGGACACCAACGGACATATAAGTTCCCAATACATGTGCTCACACAAACAAAATCTCGGGACTAGAGCCACAGACAAAAATTCGGCATGAAGTCCTCCAAACTGGCCCCAAACATGCTAAAATCACATCCCATTCATGGAAGTCACAAGCCATCGGTGCACGGCTGATACCGAGCGCTCACGTGCGCGTTTGAATACATGAAAGGAGTTCAAAGAATTACGCTTCAGGTTGAATCAATGGATTCGCACGACAAGAGTTCGAGAATGTGAGATTTTTCCTAAAGGTTCTGCAGCCCCTCGAAGATAAGTACAGACGTCTCCGTACCGATCCCCAAGACTCTACTAAATATGCTCATGACTGGTGAGACCTATTTAACCTAGGGTTGTGATACCGTCTTGTCACGACCCAATTTCGGAGTCGTGATGGCGCCTGTCGTGGAACCAGGCAAGCCGCCCTTTTTAACTAAGCTAAATTCAATTTCCAGTAATAATACAATTTCAAACGAATTTATTGATAATACTAAGAATCTGAAGTTTAAAAACAATATTTGAAAAACTAAATTTAAACCTTCAACCCCGGATCCGGTGTCACTCAGTCATGAGCTACTATATATAAAAAAAAATAAAGAATGAAGAAATAGACAACATAGTCTCAAAATAAGTGCAACAGGTGGAATAAGGAAGAGAAGACGAGGTCGCGATCGCCAGCTGCTACCTCGACAACCCCAATGAAAACTCTGACAGCTGCTCAATATCCACTACCGGGTCCCGGTGTACCTGGATCTGCACACAAGGTGCATGCGGTAACGTGAGTACACCAACTCAGAAGTAACGAACCCAAACTGTGGGCTGAGAGGTACTGACGGACTAAACCTCAATAATTAAATCATCAACATACAAAATTTACGCTTGTTCACAATTTATCAGAAAATAACAACAGAATATACTAGATATACCTCCATATGTTCTGCATGCCAACATGTCACAGTGTGAAAATGCACATAGTTCTCACAACTCTCCCACAGAAGTCCACTCAGTACTATATATGGCTCTCAGGCCCAGGGAAGTTCCATCCCGGAATATGCATAAACACCGGTGACCGTAGTCACTCCGTACTGAGGAAAAAGGCCAGTCCAGCCCCCACGGAGAAGATCCATCTCCGGAATGCAACACTCGGACAATATCCATATCCAGGGAAGATCCATCCCTCACATACCATCAGTTTCGGACAAGATCCATGCCCAGGGAATATCTATCCCTCACATAACATCAGCTTCGGACAAGATCCATGCCCACGGAAGATCCATCCCTCATCATCAATGCGCTCGCTGGGGGTGTAAAGACTCCGGAGAGGCCCTAGTGGCCCAAGCGCCATATCAAGCCAACGAAGGCATGATTTAATATCGCTTCGGTGTGCAGTCCGATCTCATAACTGTCTCAATAACAGGCTCTCGGCCTCACGCAGTCATTACTCTTCAGTTTCACTCACATGGATCACAAATGCCTCCATCAGCCCGACACAATGATAAGTATGCATATAATTAACAATACTGAGACTGAGATATGAAATGGTATGATATAACAGGACTAAGTATATGGAATCAAACAATCAAAATTAGACAGTAATATACGACCACTCGGGTCTCAGCATTTTCGGCGTGAAGCCTAGCATTTATACTTAACATGATTTTTAACAGGTTCACAATTACCACATTAACAGAAACACATATATCATCAGGGAATAATCACTAAGTGTTGCCATGGGATAAGCCAGGCCACAAATACTCGGTGCACGCCCGCACGCCCGTCACTTGGCATGTGCTCCACCTCCACAATAGTCATAAATCATTTAGCTCGGGGTTTCGAACCCTCAGAACCAAGTTTGGAAACGTTACTTACCTCAAAACCGGCTAAAATACTATTCCGCAGTTCCTTTGCCTCTAAATTCGGCCTCTGAGTGCTCCAAATCTATCAAGTTCAGATTTTTATCATCAAATTATGCTTAAGGAATGAATTTCAATTGAAAGGTACCAAATTTAGCTCAAAATCCGAAATTAGTCAAAACCCGACCCCCCGGGACCGCATCTCGGAACCCGATAAATTTTATACCAAAATATTCTTCATCATCTCACGAGCCCGTACATATCAAGAACGCTAAAATCGGAGTTTGTTTGACCCCTCAAATCGACCCCTAAAGGTCTCAAAATCTCAAGCCCTAACCCCACAATTTTCCTACTGATTTTCATAATTAAACACTGATATAAGGTCTCCAATTACATATAATTGAGTTATTAAGTCCAAAAACCTTACCTCAATGAAGAAAACTAATTTTCCCTCTTCAAAATCGCCTCAAGAGCTTCTTCCCGTTCAAAGATGGTGTTAAAAGGTCTAATGGTCGCGGAGGGTTTTAATTTATACTTTCTGCCCAGGGGTTCCGCACCTGCGGCTCATGTCTCGCACCTGCGGGACCGCACCTGCGGTCAAAACAACCGCACCTGTGACTTTTCATTAAACGGCCTAACTCCGTACCTGCGACTTCGCCGGTGCGATCCTCCTCCCGCACCTGCGATCCTCTACTGGGCCTCTCAAATTCCGCATCTGCGGAGCTTTGCTCGCTCCCAGCACCAGTAACTTCAGCAGCAACACAAGCACTCCAAACTCCCCGTTAACCACTCAAAACCATCCCGAGCCCCTCGGGACCCCAACCAAACATACCAACACCTCATATGTGATCACTCAAATTTAGTTGCACTCCCGAAACACTAAAAATAACATCAAAACACCAAAATCACATCAAATTCAAGCCTAAGAACTTTGAAATTTCTAAAATCCTCCGACGATGCTGAAACTATCCAAAACAACACCGATTGACCTGAAATTTTGCAGACATGTCAAAAATGACATTACGAACCTGTTCCAACTTCTGGAATTCCATTCCGACCCCGATAGCCTATTTTCCACTGGCGACCGGAAATCGCCAAAAACTAACTTTTGCCAATTCAAGTATAATTCTACACCGGACACCACAAAAATATTCCGAACACACTCCTAAGTCCCAAATCACCTAACGAAGCTATCCGAGCCATAAAATCCGCATTCCGAGGTCGTTTACCAATAAGTCAACCCTCAGTTGACTTTTCTCATTTTAAGGCTCTTTTTAAGACTAAATGATCTAATTTTCATTACAACCATTTCGATTCCGAGTCTACCAACTCTAACATATCAAGAACAGTATAACCAACATATGACAAGTCAATAACAGTAATTTTTAATGCAAATTCTACGCAATGACCGACCGGATCGATACATTACTTTAATGAGAATGTGTTGCCATATTGTATTTGGTTGACATCCAAATATTACTTGGATTAAAATAATACGCATACGCCGACGAATCTAAAATGACGGCTTTGAGGATCATACTGCGCACTAATGAACCGACCTTTTTCAGTGAATAATCTGAAACACAAGCGAAGCTCAAATACTTAAATATAGTGTAATTACTAGTTGAATTAATTAATTACTTCCTCCGTCTTAAATTTTCTATCGTGTTTCTTTTTTGCACAGTTCTTAAAAAACATTAATTTGGAGGAAAGTTGAACTATTTTACCCTTATTTTATATTTTAAGATATAATATCTCTTCATTGAACATTTATTCTATTTATGTGATATCTCCATCTTCAAAAACATTTATTATTAGGGGTAAAATGGGAAAATTATAATTTATTTTATCTTGAACTTCTAAAATACAAATAATTAGAGATACCTATATTTAGAAAGTACGATAAATAATTTGAGCGGAAGGGAGTAAAATTGTATAATTAATTATCAATTATCAATATCAATGTCTTGTTGTTTATGGTTGGTCACGTGCAAGCAAGTCATCATATAATTGAACCAGCAGTCCCCAATCAAATACTAATCGAAATGAATTCTGAGTCAACTCCCCAAAATATCAAATTTGCATAGACAGAGAATATCATGGAAATTAAAGAAGACAGCCAGCTAAAATCAAATCAAGAATCTCCATCTCATCAAATTCATGAACCCAATCTCTTAATGTTTCAGTCCCAAACCTATATAAAGCCCCTCTTACTACTCTCACTTCATCCTCAGCTCTCACATTATTCCTATTTCCAAGTGAGACTGCAGCTGAGTACAAAGCCGCCATTAACAATGCCTTGCTCCGCTATGTCAAAAGCTTCTGGAGCTGTAACTTTGGTCAAGAAATGTACGATTTTTCCCTCTCAAAAATCATCTATTCCTGACCTCAAACTCTCTGTTTCTGACCTTCCTATGCTCTCTGTTCACTATATTCAAAAAGGTTGTCTCTTTACTCGTCCTCCTTTTTCCATCACTCACCTCATTTCCCTTCTCAAGCTCAGTCTTTCTCAATCTCTCACTCACTTCCCTCCTTTGGCTGGTCGTCTATTGACCGACCAAGATGGTTACCTCTACATTTCTTGTGAAGATGCTGGTGTTGATTTTGTGTACGCCACTGCTACTGACATTTTCATTCGCGACGTCATTGGCTCAGTTGATGTCCCTGATCATGTTAAAGAGTTCTTCCCTTTTGATCGTACAGTGAGTCATCAAGGTCATTTTAAGCCTCTTCTTGCCGTCCAAGTAACGGAATTAGTTGACGGCGTCTTCATTGGTTGCGCCGTCAACCACTCCCTCACTGACGGCACGTCATTTTGGAATTTTTTTAATACTTTTGCTGAGGTGAGTAGAGGTGTGAAAAGGATTACGAAGCAGCCGAATTTCAACCGTAATTCAGTTTTCATCTCAAATGCAGTACTAAAGCTCCCAGCTAATGGACCCAAAGTCACCTTTGACGCTGACGCTCCACTGAGAGAGAGGATATTTAGTTTCAGCAGGGAATCAATTCAAAGACTCAAATCAAAGACGAACAATCAGAAATGGAAGTTTGGCGAAGAAATTAACATTGTTGAATTGATGGCGAAACAGAGCAACGATCCCTTGATACAATGGTCGCGAACAGAAAAGGCGGCTGTAAATTCTACGGCTGAGATTTCATCATTTCAATCGCTTTGCGCATTGTTATGGCGTGCAGTGACACGTGCGAGAAAATTCCCAGCTTCCAAAATGACGACGTTCCGAATGGCTGTAAACTGCCGTCACCGTCTCCACCCGAAACTCGATCCATTATATTTCGGCAACGCAATTCAGAGTATTCCAACATACACGTCAGCCGGCGACGTTTTATCACACGATCTACGTTGGTGTGCGGAGCAATTGAACAAAAACGTGAAGGCACACGATAATGTTATGGTGAGGAAGTTCGTAGAGGATTGGGAAAAGGATCCACGGTGTTTTCCGTTAGGGAATTTCGATGGAGCTATGTTAACAATGGGGAGTTCGCCGAGATTCCCAATGTACGACAATGATTTCGGGTGGGGCAGACCCGTTGCTGTTCGGAGCGGGCGAGCGAACAAGTTTGACGGGAAGATATCGGCGTTTCCGGGGAGAGAAGGAGGAGGAAGCGTAGATTTGGAGGTGGTTTTGTCGCCGGAAACAATGGAAGGGCTTGAGTTGGACACAGAATTCATGCAATATGTTTCTGGGTATTAAATTGGATAAGCTAAATTGTGAGCTTTGTAGTAATTATTGAGTGTTGTTATTAAGTTAATTTGTTTCAATCATTGTGGGTTTGCTAAAAGTAAAAGTGGTACGTAATAAAAACTGTATCATTACAAAAAAAAAGAAGAATTTCAAATATGCTTTTGTTCTTTGTTTTATGTTTATTTTAGCTCAGTACTTCTGTATAACTGCTATGCTAAAATAGAAAAAGAGAAAATTCCTAGTCAAACAGTCGCTAGATCCACTTTTTACATTAATTAATTAATTCAGCTTTTATTAAAAATAGTTTAAAATGAATTTGATCATAGCTTTGAGTTCTAGATTATCCACTGAAAATGACCTGGTTTATTAACCCCTATGGTGATCCTCAGCTATTATTATTATTTTAATCCAGTCAACATTTGAATATAAACAAAACACTGTCATTATTAATTTATGGTTTGACGACTCTGTAGGTCAATGTTGATGCCTTTAGTCTCTTTATCAATTAATCAAATATTAATGTAACAAAGAACTTGGATACTAATGCTTTGTTTTTTCGGTGAAATATATATATTATTATAAAGACCGTGAACAATGACGTATTATGTTTTGTATATTCAATTAACCTCTTAGTAACAAAAGTATCCATAATATTCAGCTGAGAAATGTTTTGAGATTTGTTGAACATTAATAGATGGTTTTAACATTAATAGGAAATTGATAGGGATATACATCAATATTAACTTGGGAAAAGATTAGGTTGCCGTTGGAAATCTATGTGGAGTTTAGTTGTTCAAAAAATAGGTTTTAGTGGTGATTAATAGTCTGTTTAGCCAAGTTAGAAAAATTAACTTATTTTGAAAAGTGCTTTTTATAAATATGCTTTTCGAAAAAGTACTTTTAGAGATAAGCAATTTGTATTTAGCTAATTAATCTTAAAAAATACTTTGAGCAATAATTTGTGTTTGGCCAAACTTTTCAAGAAGTTCTTTTAAGTATCAAATTATGAATAAGGACATAAATATTTACTTAATATTTAATATTATAAGTAAATACATAATCATTTTTTCTTTTATTAAAGACAATAACTAATTTTTTTTTATCTTATTTAGGTCGAATATGAAAATAAAACTAAAAAATACTTTAATTCTTTTAAGATTGAAAAATTATTTAACAAATATAAAAGATTTCTCCTGAAGTTCCTATATATTAGAAAGTTATTTAAAAAATAAGAATTATTTATACAACAATAACCTAAGTATATATACTATATTTTGTAAAGGATATTTTTGGTAAGAAGAAAAGTCAAAACTGCTTGTGTTTCTGCTTTTAGGGAGAAGCTATATTTTTTTGCTTCTCAGAAACTATTTTTTTCGCACTTTTTTTCTACCAAGAAACTTGGCCAAACAATTGAGATAAAAACTACAAACACTTTTGGTCTGTGGGTAAGCTTCGCTATTGTAGTTGTCACTGAAAGTATAATAGGTTTTGTGGCGAGTAGGGCGCCACTATAAGTGGCCCAATGGTGGCCAGGGGGACAAGCGACCTACCAACTATTTGTGGCGACTGTTTGGCCTTTATGGTGATTAAAAGTCGTCACAATTGTCTAATTTGTTCCTTGTTGTTTTGGACGGCTTATGTTACTAACCTAATCTACATATATTCACTTATTCAGTATATTTCCACTAACTTTCACCTAATCAACTAACGTATTGTTTGAATGGTTGTCACCCGTCTTATTGTATTATTACCCCGTATATACTATTTGTTTTGATTGATAATATAAAATTAATTATATCTTATTGTTAAATTAATTATCCCGAAACAATGAAAAGCCTTATTTTATGAAACAACCAAATCAATATGGTGGGATTGTTTCGTATTTTTCTTTTCAATTTACCCCCACTTATTATTATTTTATATTTTAATTTTACCCTTTACCTTATTGTTTATATTATACTTCACCCAACTACATACTTTGTCTCCATCGTTCTGCTGTGCATTATTTTGGTTAGTTTTCCCTATCATTTTTTCTCTATTTTTATCTCATCGATGATCTTTGCAAACTTTTTGCTGATTTTATTAAATATATATTTTACTTAGGTTTCTGCCATTCAAAACTGCATGTACTTTTTTCCCAACGACCATATATTTAAATTTTTCTTATTGTGCTACAACTATATCTAATTTTTGATGGGGCTGTGAATTATTATTTGTTTTTTGCATGACACGAGTTTGGTGCTTTCGCTATTATAGTAGAATGGTGATTCCTTGTGAGGAAGACGGGGAGGTCATAAAAATAAATCATTTTGATGAGTAAGTCTTTAAAAGTTTACTATTTAAAAAAGTTAGGGTATTTTAATAAACTTATCAGTACAATACAATCAAACCAAATACTTAAGATGTTACTTAACAAGCAAACAATACAATATATTCAAACATTATATCTATCAAAATGATATAATACAATACAATACAATATATTATAAAATAATGAATAACAATAATCCAAGCAGAGTGCAAAAGATCTCCCTAGTTGGACTCCCTAGTTGAAGAAGTCCAACCGCATTAATCCTCACCTTAATATTTCCACTTAACTGATAGGAAAAAAAAAACTAATTGAGTCCAAGTAAAAATCAAACTCCTTCCAAAAAATAAAATAAAACCAATTACCTTAATTTGTTACGAATAGATTCATATACAGTCCATTACGCCTAGTTTCTGTTATCCTTCTGTATTATTATAAAATAAATAAAACAGTAAATTTTCTAAAAATACAGAAGCAGAAAAGTTAGTAGAATTAGAACGTCAATTCTCTTCTGAAAAATAGTATAAAAATAAATCGAGCCCACTGAATACACAATATGTCCTTAAGAAAATTATTCCCCTCAAGTACCCGAGGTTTTGGAATATATCCTCCCAAGATAGAACAATTTAACTCACCATCGCATCGGTACCAAAAACTCTGTTGATCGGCGAACCACTCGATGGTCGTAAAACACACTGGAATATTTTGTGCACAAGAAAAAGAAGAAGATCAGAAAATTAGTAAGTAATATGGGATTCAAGGCATATTTACAGCCAATTTTGTACTGCTTCTGAAAAGGTTTTGCAACCTTTCAGAACAGCCATAGCCGTTGGAACATGTGTGAATATTGTGAAAAAAATTAAAAAACGGATTTAAAATAATCCGGGAAAGAAAAAACGGACCGGACCGGACCTTTGTCCAAAAAGATTAATCAATCAATCGTTGACCGAATCCGAAACCGAAACCGAAGCCGAGCGAGCGACAACGACGACAGCGCGAGGCTTGCCTTCTTCTCAACTATTTAAGAGCTAGAATAAGAGCTTCTCTAATATACACATAGATTTTCTTTCCTTCTTCCAACGAAGGACAAAGTGCACTAATTCAAAATTTCACTTCCCTCCATTTCTTTTCCCACCATTTTCTATTCACTCTCTTTAAGCTACACCAAGCTTAAAATTAAGCTATACTAATCTTAAAGACCAATAATCCCCCACATGAATGGGGAATGGCTATAAAAGAAAGGAATGCACGGGCGTGTGTGTGTTTTACATGCAAGAATTAATAGCATTTGGATAAGTAGGTTTTCCTTTGAACTTTCCGTAGTAAACTTATATCGGATATACTCGATCAATCGGAAAATTTGACATCTTTGAACCGTCGAGATTTGTTGTATACCTAGACAACATAAGTCACACAATCAATCCTTAACCATCTATGGTTCTCACGGTTATGTTCGTTTCAGCCATGAACATCGCATGGTTTCATGAGTGCTTAAAGAATGGGCCTTTACTTTCATTCCCCTTGAATCAGCTTACACTTCACACTCACATAGGTGATTCCTAAACGTGTAATCCTAAAGACACACTATCTGGTCATATCCTTCCAAACTTAGCAAATCATTAAAAAGCTTTAAGCTTTATTGACTCATCAAAAAGCCTTAATGATTTACCTTGATTTCTGAACATTGTATTCATCATGAGAATGGGTTGGGTTATTTGACAATGTTGAACCGTCATTCATAATTTTGTTTGATCTCTTTGAACTTAGATCTTGGGATCTCCAGTCTGCTAGGTAGAGTTACCGCCATGATGACTTGTCCTAGGCCTTAACCCCATTCCCTTTGATGATCTTTCAACTATCTCTCTAGATAGGCCTTTTATAAGTGGATCCGACACGTTATCTCTTGACTTTACGTAGTCAATTGTGATAACATCACTAGAGAGTAGTTTATAACGGTATTAGGTCTCCGTCGTATATGACGAGATTTTTCCGTTATACATAACGCTTTCTGCCCTCCCTATTGCCGCTTAACTATCACAATGTATACAAATAGGTGCCAAAGGTTTGGGCCAAAATGGAATATCTTCCAAGAAATTTTGGAGCCATTCAGCTTCTTCACCGGCCTTATCTAAAGCTATGAATTCAGATTCCATTGTAGAACAGGCGATGCACGTTTGTTTGGATGATTTTCAAGACACTGCTCCACCCCCAATTGTGAAAACATATCCACTAGTAAATTTAACTTTAGATGATCCGGTGATCCAATTTGCATTACTATATCCCTCGATCACAGAGGGATATTTGTTATAATGCAAAGCATAGTTTTGGCTATGTTTTAGATACCCCCAAAACTCGTTTCATTGCCCTCCAATGTATTTGATTGGGATTACTTGTAAATCGACTCAGTTTGATAATAACACATGTTATATCTGGTCGCGTACAATTCATTATATACATCAAACTTCCCAATACTCTTGCATAGTTCAGTTGCAAGTCACTTTCACTTTCATTCTTTTGAAGTGCATAACTCACATCAAATGGAGTCCTGGAAATTTTTAAATCCAAATACTTGAACTTGTCAAGTACCTTTTCAATGTAGTGAGACTGTGATAATGCTAGACATTGTGGAGTCTTATGAATTCTGATTCCTAAGATCACATCAACAACTCCTAAGTCTTTCATATCGAATTTGCTAGCTAACATGCGCTTTGTAGCCTTTATATCTTACATGCTTTTGCTCATTATCAATATGCCATCAACATATAAACAAACAATGACTTAACAAGTTTGGGTGACCAGGTCATGAAGTCATTGTTTGGCATGCCATTGTTTGGGTGCTTGTTTAAGTCCATAAAGTGACTTAACAAGTTTGCACATTTTCTTTTCTTTACCAGGAACCACAAAATCCTCAGGTTGTTCCATGTAAATCTCTTCCTCCAATTCTCCATTTAAGAAAGTTGTTTTTAACATCCATTTGATGGATTTCAAGACCATACACGGACGCTAATGCCACTAACATCCTAATAGATGTTATCCTCGTTACTAACGAGTAAGTGTCAAAGTAATCAAGGCCTTCCTTTTGTCTATAACCTTTGACAACAAGTCTTGCCTTATATTTGTCAATAGTGCCATCAGCTTTCATTTTTCGTTTAAAGATCCATTTCGAACCTAAAGGCTTATTTCCAGGAGGAAGATAAATCAATTCTCATGTATGGTTATCCAAAATTAATTGAATCTCACTATTTACTGCCTCTTTCCAAAACGCCGAATCAGAAGACGATATAGCTGCTTTGAAAGTTTGAGGTTCATTTTCAAGCAAGAATGTCAGAAAATCTGGTCCAAAGGAAGTAGATGTTCTTTGACATTTGCTACGCCTTGGATATTCTACACTTGGAGTATTTTCCTTTGGTTCTTCCTGAGGTCGTTTAAGTCTTTCACTTAATGACTCGCATTCAGTTTTATACGGATAAATGCTTTCAAAGAATTCAGCATTATCTGATTCCATTACCGTATTAACATGAATCTCGGGATTATCGAATTTATGGACCAAAAACCACATACTTTACTGTTTGTAGCATATCCAATGAAAACGCAATCTACTGTTTTTGGTCCGATTTTAACCCTTTTAGGTAAAGGAACTTGTACCTTTGCTAGACACTCCCACGCTTTGAAATATTTCAAGTTAGATTTTCTTCCTTTCCATTTTTCATGGAATAGATTACGTTTTGCTGTGGGGTACTCTGTTGAGTATTCGATTAATTGTAAGGATAGCTTCCCCCCACAAACTCTGCGGTAATCCTGAACTTATTAATAACGAATTCATCATTTTCTTTAATGTCCGATTTTTTCTTTCCGCAATTCCGTTGGATTGAGGTGTGTAAGGTGCAGTAGTTTGATGGATAATTCCATATCCCGAACATATTTCTGCAAACAGAGATTCATATTCTCCACCTCTATCACTTCTAATCATTTTGATCTTTTCATTCAATTGATTCTCCACTTCATTCTTGTATTGCTTAAATGCTTCAATTGCTTCATCCTTACTATTAAGCAAATAAACATAACAATATCGAGTGCACTCGTCAATAAAAGTAATAAAATACTTTTTTCCACCTCGAGATGGTGTCGACTTCATATCGCAAATGTCAGTATGAATTAAGTCTAAAGGATTTGAATTCCTTTCAACAGACTTATAAGGATGTTTTACAAACTTAGATTCAACACATATTTGACATTTCGATTTATTACACTCGAATTTAGGCAATACTTCTAAATTAATTAACTTCCGCAAGGTTTTATAATTGACATGTCCTAAACGAATATGCCACAAATCATTTGACTCCAACAAATAAGAAGAAGCTGAAATTTTATTCATACTATCAACAACCATTACATTGAGTTTGAAAAGGCCCTCCGTGAGGTAGCCTTTTCCAACTTACATTTCATTCTTGCTCACAACAACTTTATCAGAAACAAATACACATTTGAATCCATTCTTCACAAGTAAAGAAGTAGAAACTAAATTCTTCCTAATAGTAAGAACATGAAGAACGTTGTTGAGCGTTAACACCTTGCCGTCGAATCTCCAGTATATTATGCTGGAACTTTTCGCGTGTTGGAGTTCCAGCATAATATGCTGGAAGTTCACACACGTGTGCACCGAACTCCAGTATATTGTGTTGGACTGGTCTCTATTGCAACAAAATAGTGGCTATTTTTTAATGACTTGACAAATGCTGACTATTTTTGAATGATCCGTACGAAAACTGGCTAGCTCGTGCTATTTTTACCACGAGTTTAGCTATCCTACTACTTAATCCCACTATTTTAATGTAAAACTTATTACGAGATTAGCTAATATATACCTATAATCAAATATGGGACAAAAAGCAACCCGAAACTTTATCCGAAATTATTATCCTTATCCCTTGTACTAACATTTCTTAATGTGACAATTTATAGCTACAAATTCATATGATTTGTTTAGACCATAATTTTCAAAAGAAATTCTTTCCTCTAAAATACTGTATCTGTCAAACATCATTACATAAATTGAAATGTAAGAAATATTATATTCCTAATGATCCACGTGCTTTCTTATACAAAGTGATGAATCAAAGCAATAATTATAAAGGTTGACAATTTCATTTAAATTATGAAACATATAAAATAAAATTAAGATTAATCGTAACAACCCAAACCGAGAAGAAAACACAAAGAAAAACGGCTACAATATGTTACACTCATTCTTCCTCACCCCACATTTCCTGCCTTCAACCCCCACCCCCACCACCCGCAAAAAAAGAAGAAGTACAAAGCTCACCATTTAACACATCCCAAATTCGTGTAAGAATTACAAGAGTCAATACCCAGAGACATATTGCATGAACTCTGTGTCCAACTCAAGGCCGTCCATTGTTTCCGGCGACAAAACCACCTCCAAATCCACGCTTCCTCCTCCTTCTCTCCCCGGAAACGCCGATATCTTCCCGTCAAACTTGTTCGCTCGCCCGCTCCGAACAGCAACGGGTCTGCCCCACCCGAAATCATTGTCGTACATTGGGAATCTCGGCGAACTCCCCATTGTTAGCATAGCTCCATCGAAATTCCCTAACGGAAAACACCGTGGATCCTTTTCCCAATCCTCTACGAACTTCCTCACCATAACATTATCGTGTGCCTTCACGTTTTTGTTCAATTGCTCCGCACACCAACGTAGATCGTGTGATAAAACGTCGCCGGCTGACGTGTATGTTGGAATACTCTGAATTGCGTTGCCGAAATATAATGGATCGAGTTTCGGGTGGAGACGGTGACGGCAGTTTACAGCCATTCGGAACGTCGTCATTTTGGAAGCTGGGAATTTTCTCGCACGTGTCACTGCACGCCATAACAATGCGCAAAGCGATTGAAATGATGAAATCTCAGCCGTAGAATTTACAGCCGCCTTTTCTGTTCGCGACCATTGGATCAAGGGATCGTTGCTCTGTTTCGCCATCAATTCAACAATGTTAATTTCTTCGCCAAACTTCCATTTCTGATTGTTCGTCTTTGATTTGAGTCTTTGAATTGATTCCCTGCTGAAACTAAATATCCTCTCTCTCAGTGGAGCGTCAGCGTCAAAGGTGACTTTGGGTCCATTAGCTGGGAGCTTTAGTACTGCATTTGAGATGAAAACTGAATTACGGTTGAAATTCGGCTGCTTCGTAATCCTTTTCACACCTCTACTCACCTCAGCAAAAGTATTAAAAAAATTCCAAAATGACGTGCCGTCAGTGAGGGAGTGGTTGACGGCGCAACCAATGAAGACGCCGTCAACTAATTCCGTTACTTGGACGGCAAGAAGAGGCTTAAAATGACCTTGGTAACTCACTGTACGATCAAAAGGGAAGAACTCTCTAACATGATCAGGAACATCAACTGAGCCAATGACGTCGCGAATGAAAATGTCAGTAGCAGTGGCGTATACAAAATCAACACCAGCATCTTCACAAGAAATGTAGAGGTAACCATCTTGGTCGGTCAATAGACGACCAGCCAAAGGAGGGAAGTGAGTGAGAGATTGAGAAAGGCTGAGCTTGAGAAGGGAAATGAGGTGAGTGATGGAAAAAGGAGGACGAGTAAAGAGACAACCTTTTTGAATATAGTGAACGGAGAGCATAGGAAGGTCAGAAACAGAGAGTTTGAGGTCAGGAATAGATGATTTTTGAGAGGGAAAAATCGTACATTTCTTGACCAAAGTTACAGCTCCAGAAGCTTTTGACATAGCGGAGCAAGGCATTGTTAATTAATTTGCTGAACTTTGACTTGGATTAAGGAGTGATGTGTGAAGCTGAGGATGAAGTGAGAGTAAGAAGAAGGGGTTTATATAGGGAGTGAATTGGACTTGGATTCATGTATTTGAGGGGGCAGCTGCTGTATTGATTTGTGTTGGCAAGTTTGAAACATGGGGGAGTTGACCTAAGTGTTCAATTTTTTTATATTTGATTATGATTTGGGGAACTTCTACTTCAAAGATATTATTGGCTGGCGCTTGGCAATGGCACATGCCCAATTATAAACAACAAATTTGCTAATAATAGTGATGAATAATGAATAATGTATTCTATACTACAAGAAAAAGGTTTAAATATATCCTTTGTTATATTTGGGGTCCTAATATACCCCTGACATAATATTATTAGTTCAAATATATTATTTATTTGTTAAGTTTGTCCAAGGGGATATCAAATCCTATGCGGCACTAGCATTTGATGAAGTGGATAGTCTTTTTCATAACTTCTCATACCAGACCAACTCTCTTAGATGCAAATAGGGGTCAGAAATATGGTCAATATCACGAAGAATAAAGAAATACCGTCAATACCCAAATAAAAATTGGTGTTTTCATGAGGAAGCCATCGAACGCTTTCCACAAATTGAGATTTAGCCGTAGAAGGATCAGATTGTATTCGAAGAAAAAGGGAGTACAAAAAATTAATAAGAAAGCCACTACTCTATTTCCGACTCGAAATCCGTAAAGGGACTACGGATCTAAGGAATTAGTGGGAAATCTAGAAAACCGAAAATCTTAGCGCCCCTAACCCATTTTACATCTCCCCTCTATTTATTTTCCACCCTCTATGTAGCAACTGTGGTGGAGGGGAAGGATATTTTAGTGGTGAAAAAACAACTGGAGGGGAAAGATAAAACGGGTTAGGGGCGCTGAGGTGGCATGACATCCACGTGGCATTTACCTCATCAAATATTAGTGCCACCTATGATTTGATGTCCACCTTGAACAAACTTAACAGAAGAGGGGTATATTTTAACCAATAGTATTACAGAAGGGATATTTGGACTGAAAGTATAACGAGGGGTATAATTAAACTTTTTTCCATAGTACAGAGATATATTTGACCCTTTCCTGTAACATCAATCTAGATTTTAAAAGTGACAACTTCGACCTCAAAAATCAAACTATATTATATAAAAATATAAGAAAGAGGATGTATTACAATTAAAAAAGGATTTTAAATTATTTTACACTGTCAATAAATTTTAACATGTGATATCAGGTCAATTACCTCGTTGCGTCAATAGAAATAACTTCAAATATGAAATAAAAGCAACATTGCATTTGCATAGAGTAAATCTTCAATGAACTAAAAAAAAACAGTCTGGTGCATAATACATTTCGTGATACGGAGAATGAACGCATCCCAAAACGTAAGATGTAGACGGCCTATCATAATATAAATATTAATAATTACTTTTACGACTCAAATTCATAATTTATAGGTTATATGAATTAACTTTACTGTTACTTTCCCTTCCCACCCCTTCCATGAACTAGCAAGTGGAAACAAAAAAATATTTGCATTACTGCGAGGGATGAAGAAAGAGACAAATCCGTGATCCCAATAATAAAGATTCTTAAGCGCCGTCTTTTAGCGTTCTGTGTGTGACCTGTCATTCCCCTTAAGCTTAGAAAACTGAGTTTAGAATCTTCTCACTCCTACGATACGTAATAAATATTAATTAGAATAATTTTGCATATCCAAACTGTCTCAGACCCAATTTCTAAGAAATTAATTAATTCCACTACTTATTTAAAATACTTTTAATACTTGACCTTAACTTGTTTGTTTATACTACTCACTGAAAAAGGGCGGCCTGTTAATGATCCTCAAAACCGTCTTTTTGATTCGTCGGCGTACACTATTATTTTAATCCAAGTAACATTTGGATATCTGATAATACTATAAGTGCTACTATGTACATTATTTAATGGTTTGACTTTGTAGTTTTCACTTGATATATGCTGTCTTTTCATTAATTAATACCAACAAATTAAGGAGGCAAAGCTCTTAGACCTCAAATGTCTTTCCAGCTTCCACGTGAACAACTACTTACGAGCAACTGTCAACAATTTTATTCATAGAAACCCAAAACTCATACTTTTTCTTAGGTCTATTCAATTAATCGAACTATATTACGTAGTAATTACTGTATAGCTTTTTATGTTCACTGAATTCAGCTGAACTATGTACATTTCAACTTGTGAATTTTCTTAAACACGTATGAGGACTCCTTTTCTTAAATTTCCTGGGAAAAAAAAAGGATTTACGTTTAATATGTTAAAGTTATATGTTACGATAATTAACTAGGCACTATGTTGTTTGTATTTTTTTCTTGTATTAAAAGCGTATCCACTCTGTATATGGTTTCTATAAGTAGTATTTGAGACGATAAATCCGCATATAACTAAATAAAGTTCTCAATTTGTTGAACCCTTTTAATCTCCAATAATTTTGACATTGTTTCACTTATACTTGCTTGCTCCCAGAAATTCCCTCTTTAATTTGTAAATCCTTACTTCTGTGAGTACCACATCCTTAATCAAGAAAAAGAAATCAAGCATTTAAGATAAACGATAAGTAGTTTATTTATTTTATATAGAATTAACATTGAACTCTGTTTGGAAAAGGAAATTTCGATCCTGGACCTGTCAAAGGTACTGGGCATTTTCCGTGTCTAAATAGATTATACACAGCCGCCATCCAACAAACTGGAAGATGTCATTTCTAGCTCAATTCCTTGAAAGACAATTAAAAAAAGAGGAAATTTGCTTACACTTCACCTCCAAACTGAGATTCAGAGTCACCCTGAGGGGAATATTCGAATAAATCGAGTCTCTCTGGCGCTACAAGAGGATTGATAGCGAAGTCAGACCAATCAGTCCACCTGGTCAAAATTTGGCGTTGCATTACAAGAGCACGAAATGATCATCAATCACAGGATCTGAGCAGCAGTGTTTAACTTTTCTGCAAAGCTGAGTTGAGTCCTCGTGAGGCTTGCCAAATACAACAGGAGCAATTGGTCCTACAAATAAAGATTAACCCAGATTGAATATTAAGCTTCATCATATCATGATAACCAGTCCATAGACATATTTTAGGACAAGGATAAGAAAAATTATGAGAATAGGGCATGCATTCTATGAAAATCACCAAAAAAACCATGAGAAAGAGGTGATGGAAGGGGCCACCCCACAGATTTACAAATAAAACAATAAACTACTAATCACACCAAACAGGATCATGAGCAGACATTTGAACACAATGATTAGCCAGGATTCAGTAGTAAAGAGAGTCTCCTCAACAAATTTCAACTTTTCGTTCTTTTTTTTTCCCCAACTTTCTGGTTGGGAAAAGGGGGAGGGAAGCAACAGCACAAAAGTACAAAGTGGAAAAAACTACCTGAAGACCATCATTCACAAGCTTATCAAAGGCTTGGGGTGAGAGTTTAGGAATGGCAGCCACGGTATCAGCTATGAATCTTCCGGTTCTATTATCCTGGGGTAGACGTCCTTCCTACAAAGGCAGACCAATATGAGAACTTAAAGATGAAAAACACAGAAACTTGCAAAATTCAATTATGGAAAAGTTCCTGTTACCACAACATCATCAACATATTTGTAGACATCATCAATAAGAGCAAGTAATCGCTGCATTGATGCTTCCATTCCTTCAAGATCATTGGGAAGTTTGTCTAAGGTTGTTTTCTTAAGCTTATCAACTGCATCAAGGGGCACAAGAATGTCCTAGTAAGAATCTTCATCGCGAACAGGAAATAAAGACTATTGCTCCAACCAAAAAGAATATATAAGCATACTCTAATTTTCGACTTAAAAACAAAAATGTGGTACTTTTTCCACCATATCCTTAAGATGAATAGCTATTTGTTTACACGAAAAATACCTGACCAAATATCATAGTTATGAGAAATTACCACCAACAATTCTCAATTACATATCACCCAACCCCTCTTCCATCCCAAGCTGACCAATGCACATGGACATAGCTAAGTCAATGTGCAGTAAAATATGGACCATCCTATTTGGTATGGAAGGTAAGTAGAGACATACATCCAATCCTTTCAGCTTCAACCATGCGTAGGTCCAATGGAATTTCCTGAAATTGCGCAGCAAGTGGCTGATCTCCAAGAGATAAATGCACAGAGACAAAGCCTTTTATAGAAGCTTCACCATTTTGAAATCCAGTATCAACAGTCAAATGTATAGGGCTTGAAGTTTCTCTAGAATAAAACTCATGGATCAAAGCACTACCACCAGAGACTCCAAAACCAGTAGAAAACCTGGAAATTTCAAGCATAAGATATTCACAATTTCATGAGCTCTGGTACCCCAATGTTGACTACTATACAAAATTGGAGGTCCATAAGTAACCAACGAAAATAAAAGGTGGCTGTAGTGGAATGTTCAAGGGAAAAGAACCTGGAAAAGTCGAAAAGATGCCCCATGTTCTATAATATGTAAAAGGAGGTACAAAGTATTGTATCTTGACAAATGCAGCCACTAGTTCAAGGTTTCTACATGCAAAATATTACTCCCTCTGTCCCAATTTATGTGGTGGAGTTAGGATTTAGAGAGTCAATCAAGTTTATTTTAACTGTAATTTTTTCATATGCCTTTTAAATATTTTGAGTTGTTAATTAATGTGACTTAAAGTACTTTTTACGTAGTTTCCAAATATATAAATTTTGTTTTAAAAAATTGAAGATTCATGTCCGAATTTAAGGTGAAAATTCAGAAATTTGACTCTCGAAATCCGAGCTCCGCCACATAAATTGGGACAGAGGGAGTAGTAGATGGTACTACTAAGCTATGGGGGCTCAAATCAGTTTATACTATTAATGAAACATTTGATACAAAGAATGCTGTCGGTTAAATCAATGATCTCTCTATTTCATACTTTGCATTCTCTTACAATGTCATACAGTATAATGCATTACCAGTCATAACATAAAAAGGCATAAACAAATGGAGAATTACCATCCAAGAATCACTTCCTTTGGATTCACCTTCTGATGAGATGACAACATGTTATGATGGTAATCAATATCCAGTGCAACCTTTAAAAAGAGTGTATACCCAAAAGTTCAGCAAAAGTAATAAAAAAAAACACAATTACGACAAGGTATACATCACAAATGGGGATATCTTCTTAGAACCATGGAGCTAAGAATACCATTAAGAGAAAGAAAAAACAATTTGGCACAACAAAACGTATTGAAAACATTTTTTGTAAAATGTATCAGCTCTAGGATTATATAGAACACCAAATAATTTTCTTTATAAATGTAATCTGTCTGTCTGTCTAGTTCTTAGGCTCTTTACTTGACACGTCCTTCTTTCTTTCTTTCTTTCTTTTTTTCTTTTGGCTCTTTCCTTGACGCGTCCTTCGTTCTTTCTTTTTTTTTTTTTTGGAAAACCGTGGTGTCCGAGCCAGCTTGCACGCAGTGGCGGAGGCAGGATTACCGCCAAGGGGTTCAAAAAAAGGAAAAAAGTTAAAAGGGTTGTAGCTAGTGGGAATAGAACCAATGATCTTACAAAGGTTTTGAACCCCCTGACCACTAAGCTATGCTTTTGGGTTGTGTCAAGGGGATTCAAAACATTATATATAGAGGTAAAAAATAGATTTTGACTTACATATATAGTATAATATTTCAGTGAAGGGGTTCAGGTGAACACCCTTCCGGGCCCCTTGCGCAACTCAACTAATTCCATGGGATACCTGTCACCCCCACCAAATACGTCCTTCGTTCTTTACACTATCTTGCAATAAAAATCAACCACTCTCTCCAAAATTCAAATTATATGGTTAAACTCAGGCATTTACCTCCACTATCCTCTTTTAAAATTAAACGATCGTTTACTATAAATTTACTGAAATTTGCTAGTTCGGTTCATGTCATTGCAACAAAAGAGCATCCAACAGAGAGAGACTTATACTCTAAATAATACAGCTTCCAGGACTCTTCAGCAAAATTTATCTAAAAAGGAGTAAATTTGGCCCAAAAAAAACAATTAAAAAGGGACAAAATTTAACAGAATCAGCAAGTATGAGAAGCAAAACCTGATCTTGAGATTCGCTATGAGGAACGGCATAAGAATTGCGAATGTCAACAGTGCCGTCAGGCAATACAGAGCCGAGGAGAGTGCCAATGACACGCTCGGCTTGGTCAGGTCGTCTTACGTAGCAATCGCAAATGTTGAAAATGACCAAAGGTTGAACCTTAGCTGATAAACTCGCTGAAGATGGTGAAAATTGCAACACCGTTTGGTCGCTGGACGCCATTTTGATTAGCTGTTCTTCGTACGTGAACGAGCAAAAATTGAAGAACTGGGCGAAATTGCTAGGGCGTTGCTTTGAGTCGAAACTCGAAAGCGAGAGTAGACTCACTGGGCTTTGTTTGGGCAGTGGGCTTTTTTCTCTGAACTAAAATCGGGTGAGGTGCACAGATAGCCATTTTTAGGACCCATATTTAATGAATAGCCAAATTTACTAAATTCTTAAAACTGTGGGGTTTGAAGCTTCGATCGCGGGTCTTAAGTTACCTAAACCAGTAGGTCCTTGAGCGAATAACGTTAGTCCCAAGACGTTGGTCTCTAACTAGAAAAGTAAATACTTGAGGTTGAGAAGCTTCTGGTCCAGTAGGTTCGTAAAAAGTTCAAATCCCACTACTTTAAGTCTAGCCTCTAGCGGAGTTTAACTTTAAGCCCGAACTTTTAATGTAATAGGAACCCCATGTAGATAAAGTCGTTATGTGCAAAGGCGAACTACTTTGACAGAAGCTTTGTGTATTTTCCTTTCTTAATAGAACGTCCACACGCCAAATATCTCTACATAACAATCATCTTCTATAACAGTACTTTACTATAATGGTTAAGTTTGTTTTCAAATTAATTTTTCATATTATGTTATAATATATATTTTTTATAATAATACTTTATTATACTAATTAAAAAATTATCAAAACAAATAAGATTATTATAGACAAAAATCGGGTGAACCACACCCTCAAGTACAAATTTGCCCAGTAATCTTCAATGATACATTTGATTCATGCCACCTGTACAAATAGTAATTAATGGTTGGGATCATGCCATTATTTATGGCTACTAAAACAATTAGAAAAAGGTAAACTAACAAACTTACGATAATGCCGCCTCTAAAGTCTAAACGTCTAGCCAGTGACCACCTTTGCTTTAGAAAAACATGTTTTAAGTAACTTGTTTATCAGGGCGGAGCTAGCCCACCAAGTACGAGCTCGACCGAAAATAATTATTTTAGTCCAATATATATATTTGTCTTAAAAAATTAATTAAATAATTTAAAAATATTAGCACCCCAAACCCATAAGGCTCAGTTCTGGATTGTTTTGCTGACTATGTTTTAAGTAACATTAAAAGTAAAAGCTTTTTGTTTTTCTATTAAAAAATTCAGCGCAACAAAATTATCTAAAACCGAGATAGATGAAAGACTCCTCGAAATTTAATTCGGAAAAGATTGTAAGTATCTGTCAAATTATAAAATTTGTCTGTAATTTTGAGTTGTTACTGGCTAGTCATATCTATATTCTAAATGAGAAATATCTGATAATGCTTATTGTTTGTTTTTTTAATTCATTATGTGTGTAATTTGCTAATGCATTGATAAACTCAATAATAAGAAAAACAAAGGTGTGACGTTTAGAGGCGGCATCATCATAAGTTTGTTACTTTATCTTTTTCTTATTTGTTTTATTTTAATTTTTCTAGTAGCCATAAAAAATAGCATGATCTCAACCATTAAATACTATTTGTACAGGTGGCATGAATCAACGTATCATCGAAGATTACTGGATAAATTTGTCCCACCCAAAGATATTTGCACCTACAGATAAAAGAATGATCGATTAAAATACTATGGAAAATATAAGTCAAATAAGTATTACTATATATAAATATAATAAATTTTGAACACCCAACACATAATTGTGGTGACCCAACGGCCAGCGGTAAGGATGTCAAAATGCCATTAGAGGCGCAAGTTTTCACCACTGCTCAGCAGATGCAACTCGCCGGAATCTCGAGTATCGCCGTCGCCCGACGTTGTGAAGCTGGTTCGATTCTCCGGCAGTCTCCTTTGAGGTTCGATTCTATTGTATTCTTTCTTTAGGGAGAGATTATTGGTTCATCTTGCCTTTCGTAGAGAACCTCACTGTAATGTATACTATATTCAATTTGATGGCTACTTATTGAAATTCCTCTTTCTCCCCTTTACTTGTTCGCCACAAAAAAGGGAAGTGCCTTCCGCCAAATCCAGGATTTAAAGTTTATGGGTTCCTATTATAATTACAAGCTGATATATAATAATAACTGGGTTCACATATATTTATAGTTATTTAATAGAAAAAAAGTGCAATAATCTGTTCTTGCTAACCTCTAGTGGATCATAGATAGAACCGAGAGCTTGATAGATTTAAGTGTTTTTGTTAGTATGTTTTTTTTTGGTAACCATGTAAACATTACCATTAACAAACAAATCCTTACACTTAAAGAGCGCCTGATCTCGCAAACACACAAAGATCAAGCCTCCAACAGACAAACAGAAAAAATCTAA
Organism: Nicotiana knightiana; assembly: GCA_005239525.1. Classification (NCBI taxonomy): domain Eukaryota; kingdom Viridiplantae; phylum Streptophyta; class Magnoliopsida; order Solanales; family Solanaceae; genus Nicotiana; species Nicotiana knightiana. Next base: position 38,696 of record ML375050.1, read on the forward strand.
TTACATTTGCAACTGTTCTATGAAGTTCCTACATCTATGAGCTTTCTTTGATGCACTAATTATGTCTACTCTAGCTAAAATCTCCCTTTTTATCTGTATAACTATTCTTGCCGTCTGTACATTCGTGCCTTTAAACAATTTCCAGTTCCTCGCCTTCCAAGTGTGATAAACCATTGCTCCCCATGTTGCTGCAACCAGTTCTCTTTGGAATTTCTTCCATTTCTTCTTTTTTATGCACTGCAGAACTGTCTTCAGATTTCCTCGTTGCAATTGTGATCCTGTCCATTGCTCCACCCCTTGCTTAACTTCCTGGAACCACGGGCATCCGCTAAAAAAGTGATCAGCTGTCTCAATAACTTGATAATCACATAAACAACAGGTCGCCTCTTCTACTGGTATATTCAACTTTCCCAATCTTTCTCTAGTGAGCAGTCTATTATGAACAGCTAGCCACATAATGAACCTATCTTTAGGCTGTGCCACAGGAGTCCATATTATTTCGGCATTGGCCAACTTAGGTTGAGCATTCCTTAGTTCCATATAACTTCTAGTAATAGAGTAGTCTCCTGTTGAGGTGAGTCTATATCTGCCATGTATGTACCAATTCTGCATTTTGTCAGCTAAAGCTTTTATCTTACTCCAGTACTAGCTGCTATCTGCAGGTGCTTTTTGACTCCAGATGTTCTCCCCCTTCTTTAAGTATATACCATGTACCCACTTTATCCACAATGAATCTTTGTTTACTACCAGTTGCCATACCAGTTTACCAACTGCAGCCATGTTCCAGATTCTGCATTCTTTAATATTTAACCCTCCAGTCTTCTTAGAGCAATACACTTTTTCTCATGATATTAAAGATACTTTCTTCTTGTTTTCTGAGCCACCCCATAAGTACTCTCTACACTTGCTATCTACTTCCTTCAACACACTTTGAGGAAGTATAAACACAGATCCCCAAAAATTGTATATTGAGAAGAAAACTGAATTTATGATCTGCAATCTCCCAGCATGGGAGAGTTGTTTTGTATATGTCAATTTGATCCTATTAGTGATCTTATCTATCAGTTGCTGGCACTCCAATTTACTCCACTTTTTTGATGACAAAGGCAATCCCCGATATCTAATAGGACACTCTCCCATTGTAAATCCAATTATTCCTAGTAGTTGCTCCTTAACTTCTTCTGTCACCTCAGCTAAGAACATACTGGACTTCTCCATATTAGCTATGAAACCTGAAGCCTCACTAAAATGCTTCAATGCCTCTAATATTCTTGTCATACACTTCACCTGTCCTTTGCAAAATATCATAAGACCATCAGCAAAAATTAGGTGCGTGAGTTTAAGCTGTTTGCACATTGGATGGAACCTAAAGTCAGGAAACACACTCATTGTCTTCAAGGTTCTGGATAAGTATTCCATTACTAATACAAATAGTAATGGTGAGGCAGGATCGCCTTGTCTCAATCCTCTCTTTCCTTCAAAGAAGTCATGGCTCTCCCCATTTACCTTCACTGAAAACATTGTTGTAGTAACACATGTCATCATCCAGTTAGTGAACTTATCAGGGAACCCAAATCCTCTCATTGCATCCTCCAGAAATGACCATTCTACCATATCATATGCCTTTCTCAAGTCTATCTTCATTAAGCATCTAGGTGATGTTCTCCTATTATAATGCCTTAACAAATCATGACATATCAACACATTATGCACCATTGACCTGCCTTGCACAAAAGCAACTTGGTTCTCCGCCACTAAGTGTGATACAACAGCCTTTAGCCTACTACAAAGCATCTTAGAGATACATTTGTAAAGTACATTGCAACAAGATATTGGTCTATATTGGCTTGCAAACTCTGGGTTATCAATTTTAGGAATGAATGCAATAATTGTTGCATTCAGTTGCTTCAATAACCTTCCATTCTCAAAGAACTCCAGTATAGCTTCAGTGACTTCCTCTCCAATAATAGACCATGTAGCTTTAAAGAAACCACTCCCATATCCATCTGGCCCAGGACTCTTGTTGCTATCTATGCTAAACATTGCTTCCTTGACATCTTTCCATTGAAAGGTCTGATTAAATCCACTTGTTGTGGTATAGACAGTAAGGGCCCATTCTGAATTATGCCGGTAGATACTCTCACTCGTGAATTCCTCCCGATGCCCAATAGATCTGTGTAAAAGTTCACAAACATATTAGCTATAACATTTGGATCCTTCTGCCAAAGACCCTGTCCATCCTTTAGTTGTGTAGTAGCTTGTTGTAACCTTTTGTGTTTTATGACAGAATGAAAATACTTAGTGTTATCATCACCCAGTTTCAACCATGTAGCTTTACTTTTCTGCTGCAAATACACCTCAGCCATATAGGATGATTGTCTAAACTTATTATACAAAGTGGCCTCCTCCTGTTGTAACTCTCTATTTGTGGGATCACTTTGTAGTTCTTCCTGAACCCCTTTAAGTGTCACCCTGTCCACATTTGCCTCAGTCACAATGTTACCAAAGTAGTCTGCATTTAACTTCTTTAAAGCCTTCTTTAACATCTTAAGTCTGCTGACAATTTTAATCACTAATTCAGCAAATTGAGGATGTTGAGTCCAAACATTGCTATATATAAACTGCCTTCTCATCCCCATTCTCCTATCCTCCAGTGTCACCATGGCTGGACAATGATCACTAATGCCTTCTGGCAGAAAACTTGCTCTGCAAGCTGGCATTATATCCAACCATGTATTGTTGATGAATATCCAATCTAGCTTTGAAAAAATTCTCTGATCATTGTTCTTATCATTCCATGTGTAATGATTTCCTGAATGAGGAAACTCTATTAATTCACATTCCTCGATGCATGTGTGAGAATCTACTACATCAGACCAAGTATCTGGGTTCCCACCAATTCTGTCTTCTGCTCTCAATACTGATTTAAAATCACCCAACACCATCCATGGCTTCTGACAACCAACATGATAGTCCACTAGGCTACTCCACAACTCTCTCCTCTCCTCTTTAGTGTTAAAAGCATACACAAATGTCACCACAAAAGTCATTTGTAATGGTATATATAATACCTCACAAGTGATACTCTGGTCAGTTTTGCAAACAACACCAACATTATAAAAGTCTGGTCTCCATGTCACCACAATCCTCCCGTTGTAATGTTCCTCCAAGTTTGTCACCTTACTCCATCCACCAAACATTTTTTCAGTAATCATATCTATATTATTCTTTTTGATCTTAGTTTCCAATAGACCAACTAATCCTACCTGTTCGCTATTGCAAAGAAGTTTCACCTCCTTTTGCTTATTTGGGGCATTTAAGCCCCTGACATTCCAGCGTAGTATCTTGACTATTCCCAATGTGGGATATGGTCCTCTTATCCACATTTACCACCTGACTGTTTCTCCTCAATTCACCCTTTATTCCTCCTTGTGCCTCATGGTCCAACACTTGAAAGGAGTTCACATTATTTCCCTGCTTTGTCACTTGCTGATTCTGTAAGTATTGGCTTCTTCCTGGTCTTTGTGGTGTCACTCACGTCGTCTCCACCTGCTTCTTGGTTGGTAAGCTTTGTGTTGATTTACTCTTTTGTGGAACCATGTTTCTATTATCTGTTACAACTATGTTTGCACTTCCCTGCCGCTTTTGTGCTCCCTGATCAGCTACATCTTGCCCCATAACCTTCACTTGAGCCCCCTCAGTGGCTGTCTGGTTCTTCTCCCCTGAACCCTCCTGGTTCCCAGTATTCCTTTCTTCCTGCAAATTTCTACCGCATGACCATATCTGTGGCAATGGGTGCATAACGTTGGTTTCCAATCATAGGAAACCTTCTGCTCAATTAACATCCCTCTTTCATTAACAAACCTCACATATTCCGGTAAGCTAGCCCCCATTTCAACCTCAACTAACAGCCTCGCAAAGTTAAGTCCATTCTTCTTCTCAGTATTATGATCCACTATCATTGGCCTCCCTACCAGACTGCCTATTTTACTCAGAGCCTTAGGACGCCAGTACTTAAAATCTAGTTCTGGAAACCTAATCCATATAGGGACTGTATTTAGTTCATCTCTTGTAAACTCCATTTCAGGCTCCCATGCTTTCACAATGAGGCTTATTATCAAAGTGATAGATTCCTCCTTGAATAGCATCATTCTTCCCAACAATTGTATCAAATCTTACTAAGATTAGTCCATTCTTAAGCATAGCAATCTTATTAATTCCATGCTTAGCCCATAGCCTTTGTATGAAGCCCTTGATTACTTCAAATGGAGGATGAGCCCCCAATACATAACATGCAATTGCATTTTTCCAATACTCTATCTCTGATTTAATATCTCCCATTTCAATTTCAACTACAGGAGACTCACCTTTCATTGTGAGAGCAACATACTCTAATTTGAACCTAGCATTTGACACTTTAGCAATGTCAAAATTATCCCAAGCTGACTTCCTCGACTGCAATTGAGATGCTTCCTCGTCCACCTGATCCGCCCATGACTTCCTACCACAACTGATGGACTCAACCTGCTTGCTACTTGATGCAGTTCCTACTACCTCAGCCCAAATCTGTTGGGCTTGTTTCACTATTACATTGGTTTGAGGTCGAATTGGCTCCTCAACTGATACTTCCTTCGCCTTCTGAGTTTGTGAGCTTGATTCCTTCCCTAAATTCACATTTCCAGACCTTTCCTTCTCAAGGATCTCAGATCGACATACGTTCGGGCTCGAAGTTGATGTTTCTACTGATACTTGATTACCTTTCCTCCCTCGTTGCGTTGCCGCCTGTGATGCTTTAGATTCCTCGGCCATTATAGCTCTCTGAGAAGGGATGCGCTCCCTCTTCCCCATGGCCGGCGCAGTTTAGTTAACGTACGCCCAGAGAGAAGCAGCCATTCGAGAAAGCTAGTATTCTATTTTGTTAGTATGTTTTTAATAAGCATTATGCGCTTTTTCAGTTATTTCCGTTTGAAGTATCTTTGGACTTGGAGAAATATTATCATAAAGTACCAAAAACAAGTTCGCGAATGACTTGCAGAATCGGATAATGAAATTTTAGATGGTTGCGTAGTGTTTTATGTAAAATGAAAAGCATTATATAGTATTTCTAATAAGTCTATTATAAAAACATTCCAGGAGATTAAAACATCATCGAGTATAATTGTGACAATATATTTGGATAATGCTTTTACTAGTAGAATTTCTTTGTTGATTTCGTTATGTTAAGTTTGATTATACATTGTTAGTTCTATTAGAAGTGTTTTTATGACTTAGCTAAGAATTAAGTAGTTGATTTAAATTATCGGTGCACCCATTCAACGAAGAAATTTTTTGTTTACTTTAAAGTTTGAATAACCTTAGCGAAATCCCTGACTTCGCCACTGTTTGCACCTGCTACTATCAGATATCCAATTGCTTCAATGGAGTGCGCTCTTGCATGTTCTGCTTCAGCTACAATTGCACTACTCAACTGCCGCCAGATGCGATGGGGAAAGTCACATTCTCCTAAGTTACCCAAGGTTTGGAGCAGTTCGTGGCGATCTGGTAGCTCAAAAAGGAATAAATCATTGCGCACTGTTGCCTTGAGTACCACCGCAGGATTCGGAAGCACCATGGAAGCTCCTGTTGCAACCGATGTTCCAAAACTTAATTATATGTGGCCTGATAACAAGAGGCCAAGGGTCTGCATAGTAGGTGGTGGATTTGGAGGTCTTTATACAGCATTGAGGTTAGAATCACTTGTTTGGCCCGATGACAAGAAACCACAGGTAGTCCTCATTGACCAGTCAGAACGTTTCATTTTTAAGCCAATGCTGTATGAACTTCTCTCTGGAGAAGTTGAGACATGGGAAATTGCTCCACAGTTCTCAGACTTGCTTGCCAACACCGATGTGCGGTTCCTCAAAGACAGGGTAAAATGCCTATATCCATGTGACCATTTAGGAACTAATTCACCAACAGCAGGGACCGTTCATCTCGAAAGCGGTCTCTTAATAGAATATGACTGGTTGGTCCTTGCTATAGGAGCTGAGGCCAAACTTGATATCGTACCAGGTGCTGCGGATTATGCCTTGCCATTTTATACCCTTGAGGATGCTCTTAGGGTTGATAAAAAGCTAAGGGAATTAGAGCGCAGGAACTTTGGTAATGACTCTGCAATACGAGTAGCAGTGGTTGGATGTGGTTATGGCGGAGTTGAGTTAGCTGCCACAATATCAGAAAGGTTGCAAGAAAAGGGCATTGTGCAAGCAATTAATGTCGAAAAAACAGTCTTGCCAAATGCTCCAGCAGGAAATAGGGAAGCAGCACTAAAAGTACTTATGTCCAGGAAAGTTCAACTTGTACTTGGTTATTTTGTCCGATGCATAAAAAAGGAAGTCGAGTCTCAGACCTCTGATGCTGAATCTAAAAGCATGGACTCAGCAGCTGATCATTCTGAAAGCATAATACTTGAATTGCAGCCTGCTGAAAGGGGCTTAGAGGGTCAGATCATAGCGGCAGATATAGTTTTATGGACTATTGGATCTAAGCCACTACTTCCTGAGTTGGAACCTAGTGATAAACCTTACGACATTCCTCTGAATGCTAGGGGACAAGCAGAAACTGATGAAACTCTCCGTGTCAAGGGTCATCCTCGTATATTTGCTGTTGGTGACTCTTCTGCGTTAAGGGACGAAAAAGGGAAGGTGCTACCGGCTACTGCACAAGTTGCTTTCCAGCAAGCAGATTTTGCTGGTTGGAATTTGTGGGCCGCAATTAATGACCGTCCACTGTTGCCTTTTAGATATCAAAATTTAGGTGAGATGATGACCCTTGGCAGGTATGATGCTGCTGTTTCACCAAGTTTCACTGATGGGCTGACCTTGGAAGGTTTTGTTGGTCATACTGCAAGAAAAATAGCCTATTTGATCAGATTACCAACAGATAAGCACCGCGTGAAAGTAGGAATCAGTTGGTTACTGAAGTCCACGGTGGATTCTGTTGCAACAGTACAAACAATGCTCGCTAAAGCTCAATCAGGATCTTAGATCAATGGGTTCCCGGTTAGGATCACAACTTTAGAAATTGTATAGTATTGTTGATAAAACTGTTTAAAGTTGAACAGGCAATCTAATCAAGATGTTAAATTATGTAGTTACTTGGTGAAATTATTTAGTATCGAAAAAATTGATCATAAATTTAAAATATTTTTTTACTGCTGTTACCGTGAGTTGAGCTTAAAGATAGACGTGATAATTCAATATAGTTGACTCCTACTTGTTGGGACTGAGGCATAGTAGTTGTTTAGTTGTTCACCGATGGTAGTGTGAAAAGCTGCAATCATGTCATACATGAATTATCACGGTTCTTTGGATGGATTGAGTGATGTTTTATGGTGTGTCTCGCACAACTGACATTAGTTGTGTGGGGCTTCTTTTTATCTCACACATTTGTGGACTAATATCTTACACATTTTGGTCCACAAAATTCTGGGACCATAAAATTGTGAGACAAAAAAGAAGCACACTAGTTGTGTGAGGCACAAAGTAAAACTTTTCGGATGGATTTAGGAAAAAAAACCTCGACTGAGTTAAGTTTTATTGCATAAAAATCAATTGTGTCCTAGAGCAGCAACAAGTTTGTAAATTAGGGGTTGAAAAGGTAAGCCATATAAAAAGATGAAAATCACTACTACTATCATAGACTTCACAAGATTGACAAGAGTTACTATGAAAACTTGAAAATACACTACTATATATATAGACCTCACAAAATTGATACAAAATGGCACTCCTAGCCATAGGCTTCACCAGACAACGAGAGAAATTATGCTCTTTCCATCTAACTTGAACTTTTATTTCTTCCATTTTGCGAAGAGCTTAACTACTATACACTGACATTTACACTATCAGTTCATCTAAAAAATAACTACAGGTGTTTACACAATCAGGTCATCTAAAAGATAACAACGTCTAATAAAAGATATTCACGTTAGCATTTATTGTGTAATATATCGGACAAAAACTTCTACTCCCGGCTCCAACACAGAAGATGCTCCTTCATCCTTCTATCTATGTTGTGTTGAACTTCTTCTCCACTCTGTAGTTAACATTTACCAGAATCACCACAAAAGAATAATAAGATCACCATTTTCTCCTATTTGATGCATTAATGAAGAGAACTTTATTGATAAAATTACAATGTGATACAAGTTTAGATAATCTATTATTTTGTGACTAAATTTCTTCACCCTTTTTGTCATTGAAGGAAGTTATACTTGGAAGGAAACAGGTCTCTTCACCACCTGTGCTCCACAAGAAATTGGCATATGTAGATGCATAATAAGAATTCCTAGGCTCGGCTTCCACGGCCTGTTGGTACTTTTCTTCTGCCTCCCATAAGTCCTTCCTAACTATCCACAAGAAGTTCGCGTACTGACTTAGGACCTCTGCATCTGGTGGTTCTACTTGGACTGCGCGTTTGAAGCACTCTTCAGCCCTGTTGTCTTAAGATCGTATATACCATCAAATATTCTTCAATTCCAAACTAGTTGGAGTCAGCTATATGAATCCTCTGTATCAATTTCCCTCCACTCAGCTCATTTAATTCCAGTTTAATGTCCAAAAGCATATCTCGCGCCAAGTCTAATAGTAGCAGTTCAGAGCTATGAATCTGAACCTACTACTCTTGTCAACACAACATCGTGTCGTTCCAACAATCATGCACAATTTCTGAAGTTATTTATATCTTAGTAGCAGTGAATTATAATATAGGCTTCCAATAATTTATATGAGCAGCAGTGTCCAAACAACAAGAATGTACTAGAACAGGCAAACTCAATTTCAGCATACTCTTGTTGAGGGATTGCACATATCAAACAACAAACTTTTTGACAATTTTAACACATTGTAGTGGTTTGGCTTTTCAATATGAAGAAATCTTCAACATGTTATAAAAAGGGCAGGCCGATGCAAAAGCATCTGCGTTCACGCAGGGTACGAGGAAGGGCCGCACCCAAGGGGGTATAATATAGGCAGCCTATCTTGATGCAAGCATCAATAACTGATTTCATGGCTTAAACCCGTGACCTATAGGTCACACAGAGATAACTTTATCGTTCATGTAGTAAACTTTACCCTAGACCCTAAACACATGTAGTAAAGTTTATCGTTTGCACATGGAGACAACTTTACCCTTCGAGCGATGTAGTAAACCTATAGGAAATGACACAACCAAATCACAGGGATGAATAGTACTTGTCCATTTTAGCAATGTAGTACAACAAAAACTACTACAAACCCAGTGTAATCCCAACATGTGGGGTCCGGGGATGAATACTACTTGTCCATTTTAGCAATGTAGTACAACAACAACAACGACAAACCCATTTTAGCAATGTAGTAAAGCTGGTATATCCTCCTCTCCAATTGATTAACATTACTAGAAACACATTTTACAGTTTTTTATCACTAAATGAAATAGGACAACAACATCCCTTAAACCTCTCATATTTAAGGCTTCATCCTCTATCGAGTTCCATATTTCTACCTCTTCGTCGTTTCTCAGTACTCGATCTTCAAATCTTGATAATTCTTGAGGAATATGAGGATGTTTGAACTTTGAAGAGTGTTGAGGAATTACTCAAATCCCTATTCCCTATACTAAAACTTCCAAGAATTGATGTTGTTTCTATTGTATTGACATGATCATAGGCCATTTCTAGTTGTGGCATTGCAATAGCAATATTATGAGATGTAGAGTATACACTAAAATTGGCTAAAAGGATCATAACATAGATCATTAACATTGGCGTTCGACTAAATACTTGTCGAAAAAGCCAAGTAAATGATGAATACATTTCTCTCTGTACTTCACCATTAATCACCTCCACATCTTCATTGCATACTGATTCTCTCATGTGCAATGCACAAGTTTGCAACTCCACAATAATGAATACCAACGAGGAGAATGCTTTTTTCACTGAGCAAAAACTGTACTGTTTTACAGGTAAATACTAATATTTCTTTCTTATCATTCCAAGTGATAAAGGAAGTCCAAAACTCTTGGCTTTTTGTTCAATACTAGTCCATAAAATAGCCTCTCTTTCTGGCCAATATGGTGGTTCTGGTTTAATACCAAGCATTCTTGGCTCTAGGGACTCAAATTCTGATTGCAAAGATGACCCTTTTTTTTATATTTACTCTTATATGAACATCCCTCGCTCTTCTCCAAAATCTGCACATAATCTTGAACTACAACATGGTTGCATACTACAATGACTTATACAGAAATTTTTGTCTAAGTATTGATACCTCAAGAATTTTCTTGATCTACAGAAATAACCAAGTTTACATTTTTAGCACCCCATTTTGCTGAAAAAGAAGAAGGTAAACTGAAAAGAGGAGTAGATGAATGAGTAGATAATGGTTGAAACATAAAATTTTGAGGACATTGTACACTGATAGAAGGAATTTGGAGTTTCATAATTAACTATTTTCTGGTCATAAAGAAGAGATAGTACAAAAGTGTAAGGAGAGGAAGTATTGGAAATGAGAAGAAAATTGGCAAAAGAAGTGGTCAAAAGAGAAAACAGAAAGTCGGTGGAAAAGGGTACTTTTAAAAAGTAAATTTATTATGAAAACTCCAACGTAGCTAATCCAATTCACACTAGAAAACCAAATCCCAATAAAATATCTAGCTTTATAACTGTTTACCTCAAAATCCAATAACAATTGAATTTATATGTGATTTTAAGGATATGCGAATTTATTTATTATAAAATGGTAAGTAAAGACAAATCAAATAAGCAAAGATAAAATAAATCCAAACTACACGAGTAAGACATTTCAAGCCTTTGATTAGATATTTGCCCTCGATCCGGGCTCGTAATAATCAGCACTGGTGGACGAAAGCAAAAGAACTAATACTAGAAAAAATAAAAATATATTGCTTTGGAATGAATGTTACAATATGTTTGATGAATTATCAAACACCCTTTATATAGTAGGATAGTTCTATTTTAGGTACAACTTTATAAAAGATAAAAAATCTCCTGATTTAATGATTTTCGGCCCATCATCCATACGTGCCGAGATCCCTGCCGTAATATCCGGCCGGTCACGGATATTACGGTTTTCTGTTGGCCGAGCTTGGTTGCCCGACAGTGTTCTTCGAAGCCGCTCAAAGTTAAGACCAACTCCGAACGGTGGCCCCGAAATTCTCGAGGTAGGATGTGATGCCCTCGAAGTCTAACTCGATGAGACTGACCCCTCGACTTTGGTCCCACGTTAACATATCTCGAGCTGGGCATATTTTGTCGGAGACCGAGATGTACCATGAACCTGGTTTTACCCGTATACAATAACAATAACTACTATTTTGATGGTTTAATGCACCCCTATATTTTAATAACATGACTAACATACACAAAATATTTTGCAGAAGGTCTATCGAAAATATCCTTTTCGTCCTCTCAAGGTAGGTGTAACGCGTGTATATACACTAAAATGAAAAGAACAAGGCAGCAATATTCATCAAAGGTGAAAGTAATAATGGATAAAAACTTATTTGCACAATGTTTACACTTAGCTATATTAACTTATTATGGTTAAGCAATTTAATAAAGTGAAAATATACAATAATGTATGTGTAAAAATATATCATACATCTGTTAATGAGAGGATTCTTTTAGACTCTCATTAAAGATGGCGAAGGTAGTTGATTTTCTTATTTACATGTGTATTATTACCTAATTATTGCGTAAATAAGATATTTTCTATCCTCATTAGTTTCTTGTTTTAGACTAGTATGAACTACGTCTGTAAATGCACATGTTGGGCTGAGGTGAATGTGTTGTCCAAGCATCAATTACTAGCATTATTAAACTAGTACTTACAAATTAGACCATATATAAGCTTCTTTTTTTTTTTTTTGGTTTTTAAGACTACTTGCATTAATTAGAAAATGTTACGGGGGGCATGGGGTTGCACGTACTGTGCATTGTTACAAAAAAGTAAGGAGCTAGTGCTGGCTATGTCCTGTACCTGGCTTCTATCTATGCTATTACATATAGTCGAACTAGATGAAGCTGCATATCTAGGTTCACAAAAAAGGAGCTGCATTGACTACCGTTGGTGAAGGACGGTTCATATATCTGGCAGTTTGATAGCCTTGTTTGTCCGCTTCTACTTGTGCCTTGACAAAGGGTGGAGTTTCCTCCCAAAAAGTGATGGTAATGCCTGTTAATTCGATGCCAAAATGAGCCAGTTGATCAGCAACGATGTTATGCTCCCTGTAAACATGTTGTAGTAGTGGATCACCCAATTGGCATATCAGGGACCTGCACTCGTGAAGTAAATGTGAGTAGGTTGTTGTTGGTGAGTGAAGGGTGTCAATTACCTGTTGTGCATCCATCTGAACCCGTAGTGGTGTTAGTTTGTAGGCTAAATCAAGTTGCATGCCACGTAAAAGAGCCACTGTTTCGATGTATGGCACTGTAGTTATAGCAAAGGTGGTAGGAAGATCTATGTTCCCCGCGTACCCTACTACCCAATTTCCTTTGTCATTTCTTATACACCACCAATGCTTGCTCTATTTGTGTTTAAGGAGGTAGCGGCTTTAGTGTTTAGTGTGAAGTAATAGTGTGGTTGGGGGGGGGGGGGGGGGGTCCCATTTTAAGTTCAGAGGAATTGATGGAGTAGTAGCGTTTGTTGTACCCGTTAGGTAGTAAAACTCCGCTGCTAGTTTAAAAACTGTAGGTTTGTGGCTTGTGTTTTACCTGCTCAAAACAATTATGATTCCTAGTTTTTCATAAGTGCCACAGTATGAAAGGTAGGAGTGCTTTATAGGAATTATGGCTGGGGGAAGTAAGTAACTTCTTTAGCCAGACATGGGGAGGACCAAGGTTAGAGGTAATTATGTTGATTAGGGGAGTAAGATTAAATTGTGACCAACAATATTGAGAATTATTACATTATAGGAAGATGTGAGGTGTGGTTTCTGTTGCACTGTGGCAGATAGAGCATGAGTTGGTAGGAGTAATCCCTATCCTATGTAAGTAGTTTTGGGTTGGAAGACGNGTACCCATTAGGTAGTAAAACTCCGCTGTTAGTTTAAAAACTGTAGGTGCATGTGGCTTGTGTTTTACCTGCTCAAAACAATTATGATTCCTAGTTTTCCATAAGTGCCACAGTATGAAAGGTAGGAGTGCTTGAGTAGGAAGTGCTTTATAGGAATTATGGTTGGGGGAAGTAAGTAACTTCTTTAGCCAGACATGGGGAGGACCAAGATTAGAGGTAATTATGTTGATTAGGGGAGTAAGATTAAATTGTGACCAACAATATTGAGCATTATTACATTGTAGGATTATGTGAGGTGTGGTTTCTGCTGCACTGTGGCAGATAGAGCATGAGTTGGTAGGAGTAATACCTATCCTATGTAAGTAGTTTTGGGTTGGAAGACGATCATGGCTTAACAACCATAAAAAAGTTTTTATTTTTGGTAATGTACGCAATTTTCATATCCAACCGTGTCGATTGTGTGGTATGTCTTTTGAAGTTATCATTTTGTAGCACGATTTGGTGGTGAAGAGGCCCGATATGGTGTGACCCCAGATGATGCGGTCTAGAATGCTCGATGGAGTGGAAGTAGTGAGATGAGCTATGTGGTGGTATACTGAGGGTGGAGGAATCAAAGACATTCGTGGAGGATTGTGATGTAGAAGTTGTAGTGCTTTAGCCACAATAATGTTTTGTTCATTGCGTGTGAGAGGCCCTTGTATGAGGCTACGCACTGTAGTTGAAGGGACTATCCAATTATCGTGCCAAAATTGTATATGGGTTCCTTGATTGACCTGCCAAATTAGGCCTTTGTGGCACTCCGACCAGCCTACTAATATATTTTTCCAAGTAATAGAGGTTCTAGAAGAGATAGTGGAAGTTGTATTGGTAAAAAAGAGTTTCATACGTAAGACAACTTTTGACAACTCATCCAGTCACGTGGACACAGGAAAACGCGACAGCTGGATGTGATTCTTTGAAGAGGTATGGTACAAAGAGGCACGGTTCAGTAAACCCACGAACTTATCAGCATGGGAAACTCAACTTGATCAAAACGAGAGAGAGGCACGGTCAGAATGAATTTAGACAAAGCTACAGGAAGATTCAAGGACCCACAATTGATTACTCGAACGTTATGTAACCGAACCCCAATTACCGTTATCCTTTGTAACGCCTATCATTAATGTCATAATTAGTCCTTAATGAGTAACCATAGCAAGAGTCGTACGTTATAAGAATCTCCTATATAAGGGAGGGGAATACAACTTGTAAAGGCATTTGATTCTCGAATACAATCAACTATGATTTTCTATATTTCTGCAATATTGTCTATTATTTATTTTTTCTCCATTACCTTGATTATCAGTAACCCGTATTCATCTTAAAAATAAGATTTAGTCAAAGGGTCTAATTCTTTGGTTAAAAAGATTGGTTCCGTTACCGGGAATCTGATAATCTTTGTTTACTTTTCAAGTGATATCCTCTGAATTATGTCAAACCCCAACGACAACAACCAGCAAAGGAGTGGAACCCCAGTTCCATCGCCTTCAGGAACCCCACGTGGTTCGAGGGAACAATCCCCAGAAAGATTCAATAACAACAATGGTGATAATGATCAAACTGTGGAACAAGATCGTGAAAAGCAAATGATTGCAGTGTATGTGAGCCAAGCTTTGCAAGAATTTGCGAGAGGATTACCGGCAACATTACCTACACCGCCGACACCATCCCCAAATAACACCATCACCATGGAAAATCCTCAATCTGGGTTAGCAAACTCAGGAAGAGGAGATACTCCTAATGAATCTCTCGAAACGAGACCAGGTATATCTAATAACTCATAATTACAAAATTTACTGCTAACCATGCAGAAACAGATGAAGGATCAGAACGATTGCATCGAACAAATTTCTGGAGTACCGCCTATCATCAAAGGCATCAATGTTGATAGATATTCTCAGCAATCTTGGAAGCCAAGTGCGGCCCCCTTGCCTATATCCAAGAAGTTTAAAATGCCTGACGTTCCCAAATATGATGGAACAAATGACCCACGCGACCATGTGATTGATTTCACTACTGGGGTAAAAGGCAACGACTTAACGAAACCAGAGATTGAATCAGTCCTTGTCAAAAAATTTGGGGAAACACTTACCAAAGGGGCCCTAACCTGGTATTCTCTTCTCCCGGAAAATTCTATTGACTCTTTGTTGAGCTTGCAGATTCATTTATAAAAGCACACTCTGGTGCACAAAAAGTTGAGAAGAGAATGGAAGACATATTCAAAATAAAACAAGGAGACACGGAACTACTCCGTGAGTTTGTAGACAGGTTTCAACGAGAAAGAATGCAGTTACCCAGGGTGCCTGATAATTGGGCAGCCATGGCATTTGCAAGCAACCTGAACGATAAAAGCTCAGAAGCCACGAGACGACTTAAGGAGAGTCTAAGAGAATTCCCCGCTACAACATGGAATGATGTATATAACAGGTACAGTACTAAACTCAGAATAGAAGAAGATATCATTGCTCGTTCGAGAGATGAAGATCATTCCAGATCCAGACGTCCTAAATCAGATAGAAGATCAGGTAAAAACAGGTACGATCCTTACTTAGGACCCTCGGGACGCGATATTCGCTCCAGGTTTGAAAACACTAGGTCAGACTATAGACCACAAAGAAGAGACGTAGTCTCATTCTCGTCTAGATCCAGAAAAGATCGAGATGAACGACTTAGAGGTATTACTCAAATTGGGGATCATACCTTTAGTGTAAGTAACTTGTCTCAACATTGAGGAACATGGGAGACAAGGTTAAGTGGCCCAAAGAGATGCGGTCAAATCCAAGTAGAAGAAACCCAGATCACTAGTGTGAATTTTCACAATGATCATGGGCACAAAACTGCGGATTGCAGATTTTTACAAGGTGAAGCAAAAAATTTATTAAAACAGGGCTATTTAACAGAATTGTTTAGTGATAAAGGTAAACAGGCATATATGAGGAACAGGAAGGAGCCCCCAAAGCCTCCTTCTCCAAAATGAACCGTCAACGTAATACACGGGGGTGAAGANGTATCAGCGGATTAATGCTTCCGTATAACGATGCTTTGGTAATATCTTTACTTATTCATGACACTAACGTAAAAAGAGTGTTGATTGATCCAGGCAGTTCAGTCAATATCATTTTGCTAAGAGTCGTGGAAGAAATGCTACTGGGGAATCAAGTAATCCCAAAAGCACGAGCCATATCAGGGTTTGATAACTCTACGGTTATAACAAAAGGAGAAATTGAGCTTAGCACTTATNTCAAGTAGTCCCAAAATCACGAGCCATGTCAGGTTTGATAACTCTACGGTTATAACAAAAGGAGAAATTGAGCTTAGCACTTACGCTGAGGGGGAGATCAAAAGTGCTAGGTTCCAAGTCATCGATACTGACATGGCTTATAACGCGATCATTAGAAGGCCATAGATCCACGACATGAAAGCGATACCCTCCACGTTGCATTAGGTAATTTCCCCTCTGAATGGGGGATTTAACAAATCAAAGGAGATCAGCAGGCCGTAGGAAATATAAACTTTATGGTACACTACAACAAGAAAATAGAGGTGGAAGAATTACGAGATAAGAGAATCTCTCAAGCAGGTAATACAGCCCAAACAGACATGGAAGAAATTACTACTCAAATAGGTACATAAGGTATTATTGCTGAAATAGGTACGAAAGAAAATACTTACGAGAAGGAAAATCAAGTTACCACGGAAGGTATACTATACCACACAAATACAGATTCCATACCGGACGTCATTCGCGAACCGGAGGAAGATGAGCACATTAAAACAACTACGGAGGAGCTCGTAGCTATTCCATTATCTGAACAAAAGCCTGAGCAGAGAGTGTATATAGGCACGATGCTAGGCCACGCTCGAAGAGGTAAGTTAATTGATTATTTAAAGGCTAACGCATACTGCTTTGCGTGGTCCCTCTCAGATATGACATGCATCCCACCAGAAGTGATGACTCATAAACTAAATGAAGATCTATCATTCATACCTGTTAAGCATAAGAAAAGAAAGAAAGGACCATTCANGCAGATGAGAAAAAAATTTCCTTCATTACAAACAGGGGAATTATTGTTATAAAGTTATGCCTTTTGGCTTAAAAAACGCTGGAGCCACTTATCAAAGGTTAGTGACTAAAATGTTCCAAGAATATCTTGGAAAGACGATGGAAGTCTATATTGATGATATGTTGGTAAAATCAACAGAAGAACAAGATCATTTCCAGCACCTCTCTACAACTTTTGATATTTTACGTAGGTATAATATGAAGTTAAATCCAGAGAAATGCGCTTTTGGAGTGCAATCAGGTAAATTTTTGGGTTTCCTTGTATCAAATAGAGGAATAGANAGTAATCCCTCAAGAATCTGAAGATTATCTATCGAAACCACCACTGCTTTCAAAGCCAAAAGAAGGGAAAAGATTGTACATCTACCTGGCTGTCTCAGAAATTGTTGTAAGTGCAGTATTGGTAAGAGAAGAAAAAGGTAAACGATCACCTGTCTATTATGTAGGTAAAACTTTGCTAGATGCTGATATTAGATATCCACATCTGGAAAAGTTAGCCTTAGCTTTAATAATGATATCTAGAAAATTACGACCCTATTTTCAATGTCACCCAATCACCGTTGTGACCTCATATACTTTAAGAAATATTCTGCATAAGCAGGAATTGTCAGGAAGATTAGCCAAGTGGGCCATAGAATTAAGTGAGCATGAAATTATCTATCAGCCTAGGACTGCCATTAAGTCTCAAATACTAGCTGATTTTGTTGCTGACTTTAGTAATAACATTGTACCTGAAGTAGAAAAAGAGTTACAACTCTTTAACGGTGTTAATCCAGGCCTATGGACCTTATCCACTGATGGTTCTTCAAATATAAAAGGCGCCGGCTTATGCATAGTCTTGATATCACTCACGGGTGAAAAGACACGGCACGCTATCAAGTGTTATCCTATAACTAACAATGAAGCAGAGTACGAAGCTGTTATTGCAGGGCTTGAACTCGCAGGGGAGCTCTCAATCGAGCAAATTGTGATCAATAGCGACTCCCAACTGGTAGTAAATCATATACATGGGACTTACATTGCTCGAGAGACTAGAATGCAACAGTATCTTGAAAAAGCACGAGAGCTCGTGAGACAATTCAAAACATGGAAGGTAATGCAAATACCTAGAGAGGAAAATGCAGAAGCAGATGCACTAGCTAACCTCGCAGCAGTCACGAAAGTAACGAACAAAGACAATACAATTGTCGTTCAACTATTCCATTCAATAATAGACCAGGACAAGAATGAGGTAACTTTCAACAACCTAACCTGGGACTGGAGAAACAAAATTCTTAAGTTTTTGCAAAATGGCACCATACCTGAAGACAGGAAAGCAGCTCAAGCACTTCGCCGCAAAGCTGCACGGTACTGCCTTATTCGCAACTCACTTTATCGCAAGATGTTTGGAGGACCCCTAGCTAAATGCCTCAGACCTAACCAAACGGAATTTATGATGAAAGAAGTCCACCAAGGACACTGTGGAAAGCACTCAGGGGCGAGATCCTTAGTGAAAACACTAATCAGAGTTGGATACTATTGGCCTAAGATGGAAGAAGAAGCCGGGAATTTCGTATCCAAATGTGACAGATGCCAAATGTTTTTCAATAACATGCATCGACCAGCGGAATTATTACATTAAATAATATCCCCATGGCCTTTCATGAAATGGGTATGGACATAGTGGGACCTCTTCCCACAGCTAAAGGACAGGTACAGTTTTTACTCGTGCTAACCGACTATTTTACAAAATGGGTAGAAGCAGAAGCATTCAAACAAGTGCGAGAAAAAGAAGTTAAAAGCTTCTTATGGAAAAAACATAATATTCCGCTTTGGAATACCAAAGGAAATCGTGTGTGATAATGGCCCACAATTCATNACAGAAGGAGCGGGAGCAACTGGGTATGAAGAGGCATGAGCGGCTGGAATCTCACCATCAGGTGAAGAGATGTTATGGCCTTGTTGAGCCTTCTCCATGGCTTCCTTAGTTTTTGTTATTTCAGCACTAAGGTCAAAACCCTCTTGATTCATTTCCATCAATGTGTCAAGGCGAGAATTCATATATGCCCAGCTCACATCGACAGCAGCCACCTCTTCCAAATCTTCATAATCCTTTGCCCACACTTGAAGCTTAGATCTCAATCCGTCCTTCTCCCCCTCCGCAGCTTCATGGGCGGCCATTAATGGAATAATTGACTCCTTTAAAGTTTGAGCTTTGTCTAAAGCCCTACAAAGGTCTTCTTGAGTACGAGTGAGTGATTGCACGAGCTCTCCTGAGTATTCCTCCTTCTGCCCCAACAAGTTCTTTAAGTCTCTAATCTCCTCTGAGGCACGGGACAGCTGTTCCGCG
>ML375053.1:0-12671 GCA_005239525.1 Nicotiana knightiana
TTCCTATATTACTTGTCGACCACGTACACTTGCGTGTGCATTGGGAAATCAACCAACATTGGTGTACTCACGTTACCCCCTGCACCTTGTGTGCAGATCCAGGTACATCGGGACCCGATAGCGGATTTTGAGCTGCGGTCAGTGTTTCTAGTGGAGTTGTCGAGGTAGCAGCTGGCAATCGCGACCTCGCCTTCTCTTTCTTTATTCCACCTATTTCATTTATATTTTGAGACAATGTTGTCATTTTCCCCTTTTCTTTATTTTATGTTATAGTAGCTCATGACTGAGTGATACCATATCCGGGGATTGGAGATTTAAATTTAGTTTTTCACACATTGTTTTAAACTTCAGATTCTTAGTATTATTAATAAATTCATTTAAAAATCGCATTTTTACTGGAAATTTAATTTAGCTTAGTTAAAAAGGGAGGCTTGCCTGTTTTCAAGACAGGCGCCATCACGACTCCGAAATTGGGTCGTGACAAATCTATGGGGACATTTCCCCCTTACAAGGTTGGAAAGGAGACTCACCTCGTGACGAAACCACCCCTCGGATCAAGGATGCGTCCGAATCTCCGAAATCTACCCTCGACGGCTCGCAACTAGCCAAATATAGTATAATTACATCAATTCATGATCAATGAAGAAGAATTAACCTATTAACCCAAAATTCATCATTCTTGAAGGATTTTGAAATTTCAACCCCAGACCCACACGCTCGGATTCCGAAAATTCTCGAAGGGATCACTCACCCGAAGCCTAAGGATCATAATTATGTGATTTATACTTAAATTCATGGACTTAAACGGATAATTCACAAGTTCTTCAAAAGCCCTAAATTTACTACCCAATTTCATGAATTTGATATTTTAAAAGAGAGATTAACTAGGAATTTATGTTTAAAACTAGTGTTAAGTAAGGAATTTACTTACCTTGGCAGTAAGTTGGGTGACCCCTCTTGGAAGCTCGCAGCCTCGCACTAACTCAAGGAAGATGATGAAAATGGGGGGAAAATGACCCAATCCCGTATATAAATTAACTGCCCAGTTGTTCCTTAATCGCGAAGGCCAACTGGCCAGACCTCTGCGAATGCGGAGGAGGTCCTGCGATCACGAAGGGAAATTATGCATGGCCCCGACCTAACTTTATGCGAACGCGAGGAAGAGGCTGCGATCGCGAAGACATGGGGTCCAGCCCATCGCGAACGCGGAGACAGGGATGCGATCGTGAAGGCCAAGGACCCAACCTTCCGCGATCACGAAGAGTTATCTGTGATTGCAAAGAGCAATCAGCAGCCCAGCCCAATTCCTTCTATGCGATGGCGACCCTCCTTCCGCGATCACGAAGAAGGAAACCAGACACCAAAAATATGGTTTTTCAAACTTAGCTCCTGGGGGTCCAAAACTCACCTGAGCCCCTCGGGACCCCGTCCAAAAGCACCGGCAAGTTTGTATTCATGATATGGACTCGCTCAAACTTACGGAACATGAAAAACAACAACGAAACTCAGAATTCAACCCCAAAACCAAATTGAATCAAACTTAAGAACTTAAGATTCTAGAATTCACTTCAATGCACCGAACAGGCCTATACTACTCGGAATGACCTCAAATTTTGCAGACAAGTCATAAATGATATAACGAAACTATTTTCAGTCCCGAAATTCCGTTCGGATCTCGATATCATAAAATCATGTCCCAAACTAAATTTCAAACTTAAGGAAATCTCGATTTTCATTTTGGGCGCCGAAATGCTCCCGGTTCATCGAAAACCCGTTCCGAACATACGCCCAAGTCTGAAATCATCATACGAAGCTATTGGAGCTGTCAAAACTCGATTCTGAGGTCATTTGCTAAAAATCTTGACCAAAGTCAGACTTGACCAATTAGGCCAACCTTAAGGAACCAAGTGTTCCTAAAGCACCCTAAACATTCCCAAATCCCGAACCACTCGTCCCCGCAAGTCATAAAGTACGAATAGCCGCTATGGAAGGTTTCATTTAAGGGAACAGGATCCTAATACACAAAATGATCGGTCGGGTCGTTATAGGAACTTATAGATTTCAAACTTCCACTTCCGATGCCGAAACCTATCAAATCACGTCTGATTGACCCCAAATTTTGCACACAAGTTATATTTGACATTACGGATCTGCTCCAACTTCCGGAATTGCATTCCAACCCCGATATCAAAATTTCCACTTCCGGTGAAATTTTTCAAATACCTTCAAATTTCTATTTTTAGCCAAATGACTTCAAAATAACCTACGGACATCCGAATTCACTTCCGGTCGCGCTCCCAACTCCAGAATCACCATACGGAGCTATTCCCAGACTCGAAATCTCAACAGACATCAATAACACTGAAATGCGCTTCAAGCCAAACTTAGAAAATGTCTTCTAAAATGTTGACTTCCACAATACACACTGAAACTCTCCCGGTTTATCCAAAACCTGATCCGGACATACGCCCAAGTCCGAAATCATCATACGAACCTGCTGGAACCTTCAAATCCTGATTCGAAGGTCGTTTACTCAAAATTCTAATCTTAGTCAATTTCTCTAACTGGAGGCTTCTGAAATGAGAATTTTCTTTCCAATTTGACTCCGAACTTCCCGAAATTCAACTCCGACCATGCCTACGAATCATAATACCTAAAATGGAGCTTCTCATGACTTCAAACCGCTGAATGACGCTAGAGCTCAAAATGACCAGTAGGGTCGTTATAGAGGGGGTGTTCCTGGTAGTTTGGGAAAGATCGAGATAAAAGGGATGCTTAGTAGCTTTTTTAATTTGATAAAATTGGAAATAAGAAAAATATTACTATTATTTTGACACGTGACACTAAAATATGGATTTCGAAATAATATTTACAAGTTTTACGCGCTCATTTTTTCTTGTTAAGCACGCGCGAGCACGTAGCAAAATAGGTGTACATTAGACACACTTTGGAAAGGTTGAGCGTGTCAGATAATTTTCCTGGTTAGAAAGTGTGTAATTGGGATTTGGTTCATAGTTCAGGGGGTATCATATGTATTTTGCCATGGTATTATTTTCCCACTATATTTGAATATTTTACAAATACATTAAAAAGCTACAAGTGTCATATATATTAATAATTTTCTAGAATAAAAAGCATACCAATCTATCTGTAAACTAATCTGGAATACATCCAAATTGGTCTCGCAAGTATTTCATTAGTGGAAACTATCAGCTACTTGATGAAAGTTTAAACAAACAACATCATTATTTACAATACGATAAAAGATGAAAAAAATTATGATTTCATATCTAATATACATCAAAATTAAGATAAATTCTTGATTTTGCATTCTTAATGAGGCAATTTACTACTTCAAACAAAGAGAATAATAGGCACTAAAACAAATATGAACATGATAGAAATTGTAGTAATTCAATATAGTAGTTCAAATTATATTTTATTATAACTCGTTTAAATTGTTGTTAACTGGTGATAAAATAATAAACATTTGATAGAATTCTATATAAATTATATAGATTTTTATGTTTTCCTCAATTTAAGGAGATGCAAGAAATATTTTTATTTTTATGGAATTATCATGTGTTCATTTTCATAATGAAACAATATAAAAATTATAACAAATAATGCTTGAGATAATCTATTGATAGTTGAAAACTTATCATGGAAGAATAGAGTTCAAACCATATAGATTAAATTATCACATCAATTAATTATATAAGATATAGCCTCCTAGTACAGTAGTAACAAACCTCTTTACTTAACTTAAGTTTTGAGGTTTAACAAGCTATTTTTTTTAAAATTACTTTTGAATATGAAAATATTTAGCTTCAAAATCGCCTTCAAATAGTATGGATAGATGAGAATCATTTAATTTTTATTTTCAAATTGCTTTAAGATAATATGGGTAAATATAAAAATCTTGTAAACATCGATACTTTTTTTTTTGTTGTTGTATTATTTAAAAATTAATTTTATTTTTTCTATGGAAACTTCAATTTGAATAAAACAAAATAAATAATTTTCCAAAATGAGAAAAAGATCGGAAATGAGAGGAATGTGGGTCCACGTGTATCAAGATGACATAGTTTTGCATTTAAGAAATTCAGACATAAAGTTTTCATGAAATGACATATATGCATGGTCAACCAACTTTCCTTTTCTATATAATAGAAATTAAAAATTAATTTTACTTTTTCTATGGAAACTTCAATTTGAATAAAACAAAATTAATAATTTTTCAAAATGAGAAAAAGATCGGAAATGAGAGGAATGTGGGGTCTACGTGTATCAAGATGACATATTTTTACATTTAAGAAATGCAAGCATGAAGTTTTTATGAAATGACATATATGGATGGCCGGCCAACTTTCCTTTTCTATATAATAGACTAGATGTGAATAGCCCGTGCACGGGCCCAACAATTTGAACAAGGTCTATTTTCATTCTTACTTTAGTTATGAAAAAACAGTTTGAGAAGGATTTATAAAACATAATTCTCCTCTGATATGATGTGAACACTTAATTTCCTATTTTTGTTATTCGTTATTTTCTATCAAAAGTTTAAAGCTTCAACATAGTCATTGTTAAAAGAGGCACTTTCTCCAAGAATGAACAACATGTCAGTAATTACAAATATTTGCAGGAAGTATTATAAGCATCTGAGAAAATCAACTGCAAAATTTACTGGACTACATCTTAAGTTCTTGCTCACTTGTCTAAGACAAAATATGTAACCTATTAATATCACAAACCTGAAAAGGACAAAACACTCATGAGAATAGATCAAAAGGGACAAACTAAGCTTATTTGCATGCACATTATTTCAAAAATTCAAGAAATTACTTTGGTCCACTTTTACAGAAAGTATCAAGTACAACAAATAATCAAATATGGTCCATTTTCATAGAAAGGATCAAGTACATATTTTAGAGTAGAGAATTGCTCTTGTCTGTTTCAAGCTCAAACTGATCATCACACGAGCCATATAAGCAATCTTCTGAGTTACGTAACAGATAATTTCACTGTCAGCAATTAAGCAGGTTAACTCCTACTTAGTAGTTTGGGAAAAACTAAGTAATGAGTTTAATGTTTGGCATCATATGAACTAAGCAGAGTTTGTAAATAATAAAAATAATTGAGGCTTAATATCATCTGCGAGCCTTCAATAATTCTACTCTTTAGATACATCAGAGGATCAACTTTTATAAGGCAACTTGTCCCGCTTCCCATCAGATATACAAAGCCAAGCTCAAATTTTATTTATATTCCAATCTAGAATTTTAGAGAAATAGTGATACCTACAGTGATATTTATAGCTCCAAGTCACATAAACTTTCTGACTATTTGAGTCGGATATTAAGCAAAAGGTATAAATTAATCCGTATATACTACAGATAAAGTGATCAATAAGCACTACAAACAAAATTATAACACAAATGTTATACTATATGTAGAAATGACTAAGAAGAGAAAGACATAGCATTGAACGAAAAAGAGCACATCCACTTTAAGTGAGTCATGTCATCATGTGGGCTTAATCGGAAGGCTGCTCCAAACTTGGTATCCAATATTTGGTGTTACATTGATCTTTCCATTTTCAGGGGACCTCAAAAACCCCTATATAATTTTGTAACGCATAGCTCTTGGATCAAGCATTCAAGCCCCACGTTGCTTCTACAAAATAAAGTTTTCAAATTAGTTCTTTGTTCTAACAAATTGTTTGTTATTCTAGTGATCAAGGGATGGCCCACAAAGCTTGAATCCTCACTTAAGTGTTCTTCTTCTGTTATGAGTTCACTATACGTTCTCTTATTACTCACCTTCAGAATGCTTTTCAACCCACTTTAAGAATGCTCTTCCATGGATCAATTAACTTTGTCAAGACCAGTATTTGCCTAGATTACAAAACTATGTCTTCGGCCTTCACATTTTATCTTTATTCTAGCATGCCAAGTTGTTAGCACCATCCTTACATCCAACTAATACCAACAATTCTCGAAATTATTTTGAAGAATACTGAGATTGTGCTAAAAGGGAAAGAAATAGAAACTAATGCATTTATGAATATATATATATATATATATATATATATATATATATATATATATATTCCTACTTTTTAATGGTAAAGTTGGCACGCGGATATAACTAATGTTGAATGAAATAGAGACGACTAAAAGTTTAGGCAATTTCTAGGTCAAATGTAGCTTTTCTGGATCTAGAAAAATGATTCGCCTATAGCTGCTTTCCTTTTACTTACCAGATAAAAAGAACATGCAGCCAAATATGCTTAATATTCTTAGTCTGATGATCTACAATATCAACTCAGAAACTTTCTATTTATAAAATTGGATTAGAAAGTTTTAATCCAATTTGAGAATGTGTAGATCAAGGTATTTTCCTGGCAGACTGGCTTTTCTTTATTTATGCCTCTTATTCTTAAGTTCAAATACAAAAAATGAAGTGGCAACCTATGTAGCAGGCTTCACTGTCTTTTATGTATCAAAACTCCAAAATAACACATTAAAATTAACTATATATTCTAAGCCAAGTCAAAATACTACAACAATAACCAATCCCCTTAAAAATATTAACCGTGGAAGTCAAAGACGTATCAAAAGAAGGAGAAATGTAAAGAAAATTATAAGTTTTACAGTAAACAATGGACAAGTTCTAAAACAATTTAAGCATTAATTCTTGTCTCATTTGAATAGTGTTAAACAATGGATACGTATATCGTATACAAACAATTTAAGGCTGTGTTGTCAAAGGCTAATTTAAGGCGTGCTTAAGAACTGAATTTCAGAAAAGCTCAGGGAGGGTGCTTCTGTCATGACCCAATTTCGGAGTCGTGATGGCGCCTGTCGTGGAACCAGGTAAGCATCCCTTTATAACTTAGCTAAATTCAAATTCCAGTAAAGATACGATTTGTAAACGAATTTATTAATAAAACTAAGAATCTGAGGTTAAAACAATATTTGAAAACTAAATTTAAACCTCCAACCCCGGATCCAGTATCACTCAGTCATGAGCTACTATAACATAAAGCAAAGAAAAGGAGAATGGAAAACATTGTCTCAAAATAAAGAACAATAGGTAGAATAAGAAAGAGAAGACGAGGTTGCGATCGCCAGCTGCTACCTCGACAACTCCAATAGAAACGCTGATCGCTGCTCAATATCCGCTACCGGGTTCCGTTGTACCTGGATCTGCACACAAGGTGCAGGAGGTAACGTGAGTACACCAACTCAGAAGTAACGAACCCAAACTATGGGCTGAGAAGTAGTGACGGACAAAACCTCAATTATGTTACAATAAATAATATACAGAATTTAGAAATGCTAACAGTTTATCAGGATGAGTAAATATGCCAAGTATGCCAGTATACTCTATATGCCATCATAAAATATATGTTATGAAACCAGTATGGATATGCACCTAGTGCTCACAGCTCTCCCACAGAAGTCCACTCAGTACTATATATGGCTCTCAGGCCCAGGGAAGTTCCATCACGGAATATGCATAAACACCGGTGACCGTAGTCACTATGTACTGGAAAAAGGCCAGTCCAGTCCCCACGGAGAAGATCCATCTCCGGAATACAACACTCGGACAATTTCCATATCTAGGGAAGATCCATCTCTCTCATAACATCAAATTCGGATAAGGTCCATGCCCAAGGAAGATCCATCCCTCACATAACATCAACTTCAGACAAGATCCATCCCTCAATATCACTTTCGGACAAGATCCATGCCCAGGGAAGATCCATCCCTCACATAACATTAACTTCAGACAAGATCCATGCCCAGGGAAGATCCATCGCTCAATATCACTGCGCTCACTAGGGCTGTAAAGACTCCGGAGGAGCGATAGTGGCCCAAGCGCCATATCAATCCAACGAAGGCATGATTTGAATATCACAGCAGTGTGCAATACATTCTCATAACTGTCTCAATAACAGGCTCTCGGCCTCACTCAGTCATTACTCTTCAGTCTCACTCACATGGATCACAAATGCCTCCATCAGCCCGAAACAATGATAAATATGCATGTAATTAACAATACTAAGGCTGAGATATGAAATGATATGCTATAACAGGACTGAGTATATGACATTAAATAATCACAACATGAGACAGCAATATACGACCACTCGGGTCACAACATTTCCGGCTTGAAGCCTAGTATTTATACTTAACATGATTTCTATCATGTTCACAATTACCACATTAATAGATGCACAAATATCATCATGGAATAATCACTAAGCGGTGCCATGGGATAAGCCATGCCACAAATACTCGGTGCACGCCCTCACGCCCGTCACTTGGCATGTGCATCACCTCAACAATAGTCATAAATCATTTAGCTCGGGGTTTCGAACCCTCATAACCAAGTTTGAAAATGTTACTTACCTCAAAACCGGCTAAAATACTATTTCGCAGTGCCTTTGCCTCAAAATCTGGTCTCTGAGTGCTCCAAATCAACCAAGTTCAGATTTTTATCATCAAATTATGCATAAGGAGTGAATTCCAATCGAAAAATATCAATTTAGAAATTTTTATACCAAACTGTGCTTTATCATCTCACGAGTCCGTACATCTAAAGAACACTAAAATCGGAGTTCGTTTGACCCCTCAAATAAATCCCTAAAGGTCTCAAAATCTCAAGCCCTAAACCCACCTTTTTCTATTGATTTTCGTGAATTTAACACTGATATTATTTTCTATAATCATCCATAATTGAGTTTTAAGGTCCGAAACACTTACCTCTATGAAGAACAATGATTTCCCTCTTCAAAAATCTCCCCCAAAGCTCTCTGTCCGTACAAGAATGGTGTAAAAAGGGTTTAAGTCGCGGAGGGTTTTAATTTATACCTTCTGCCCAGGTGTTCTGCACCTGCGGCCCCTAACTCGCACCTGCGGGACCGCACTTGTGGTCAAAACAACCGCACCTACGACTTTTCATTAAACGGCCCAACTCCACGCCTGCGATCGACCTCCCGCACCTGCGGCCTCGCAGGTGCGGCAACTTACTCGCACCTGCGAAAACTTCTCACCCAGCCAATCTTCCGCACCTGCGGTGCCCTTCTCGCTCCTGCGGTCAAACTTTCGCAGGTGCGGCAATCACTGAGGGAAAACTTCAGCAGCTGTTTGCTGCATTTTTTTTCAACTCCGAATTTCCGTTAACCATCCCAAATCAATCCCGAGCCCTTTAGGACCCCAACCAAATTTACCAACACATCATAGATGATCATTCAAACTTAGTTGCACTCCCGAAACACTAAAGATAACATCAAAACACCAAAATCACATTAAATTCAAGTCTAAGAAGTTTGAATTTTCTAATATCCTCCAACGATGCCGAAACTATCCAAAACAACTGCGATTTACCTGAAATTTTGCATACATATCCAAAATGACATTACGAACCTGTTCCAACTTCTGGAATTCCATTCCGACCCCGATAGCCTATTTTTCACTACCTACCAGAAATCACGAAAAACTAACTTTCGCCAATTCAAGCCTAATTCTACACCGAACATCACAAAAATATTATGAAAATACTCTTAAGTCCCAAATCACCTAACGAAGCTATCTGAGCCATAAAATCCGCATTCTGAGGTCGTTTCCTAATAAGTCAACTCTTAATTGACTTTTCCAATTCTAAAACCATTTTTAAGGACTAAGTGGCTAAACTCTCACTATAACCATTCCTATTTCAAGCCTACCAACTCTAACACATCAATAACAGTATAACCAACCTATGACAAGTCAAGAATAGCAATAAAAATGCAAGTTCTACATAACGACAGGTACATATTCGGAGGTGATCCCATGTCACCCTACCCCATCTACGCCCGATAACACAACAAAACTGAAATTTCATTATCAAATCCTGGCCCATAAACCTTAGAACTACATTTTCACTTCTGAATCAATTTACAATATCAAAATCCCCCAACTATAAATTGAATAAATTTGAGCACACTGTAACAAGTCATATCCGTAACCCAGATGAAATACCATGATCCACTGCATGACTCAAGCACTCGTGGCGATAACTCCTAATCACAATAGTTGCTTATAACAACCCAATAGCGGTAAATAACCTCTTATCAAGAAATGCCTCACTCTTACACTTTCATATACTGCCGATGATGACAGAAACACATAGAAACTAACAACCATTCGTCCGATCAGTCAGACATGAAGCACCCCCTTCCCAAACAGGAATTATAGCAAATTTCTAAGCCGACTCTCTATGCTTATCCTTCCAACTGTGCTGTAGACAATTCTGACAATATTCACTCTAGGTCCAATGACCTTTCTTACATGACACATCAATACAATTCGAAGCCATAACTTGTGCAACTCGTGCTTTCAACAACAACATCCTAAGAGCATTGCTAGGAACACATGTAGAAAACTCATTACCTCATAAGCACCCAAAGAACTAATCATATCCCTTACCATGCCAATCCGACCCACTATAAAACTGTCCTATTTATCAAAGTTCCTTCTGACTTACCCTCGAATTGATAATTCTTCTTGTCATAATACTGCAATTCTCAACCTAGATTCACCACACGAGACAAAGCATAAGACCATACAGTCTAAGGCTCATAAGACGTTGAATACTCTCCCAAATATCCCCAAACTAAAACCAATATAGCACATAATCGGGCAACCAACTAATCATTAGCAGACTCCCCCACTTGGCTCAAGGCCATAAATCAAAACAATCATAACCCACAATGCCCATACGCTATCACTGCCACAATACCGCAGTGGGATTCAACTAAATCCTTCATAAGCTCATACATAACTCAAACCATTAAACATCCCAAATCATCTCCAACCAATCCCTTTTGTCACAATCAAGCAATATAAACACATCTCACCCTCAAATCACACTCACCACATAGTCATCTAGTCACCAGGTCTCATCAATAAGGACACCAACGGACATATGAGTCCCCAATTACATGTGCTCACAAAAATGAAATCTCGGCACTCAAGACACAAACAAAAATCCAGCCTCAAGTACTCCAGACTGGCCCCAAACATGCTAGAATCACATCCCATTCATGGAAGTCACAAGCCATCGGTGCACGGCTGATATCGAGCGCTCACGTGCGTGTTTGAATACATGAAAGGAGTTCAAAGAATTACGCTTTAGGTTGAATCAATGAATTCGCATGACAAGAGTTCAAGAATGTGAGTTTTTTCCTAAAGGTTCTGCAGCCTCTCGAAGATAAGTACAGACGTCTCCATACCGATCTGCAAGACTCTACTAAACCTGCTCATGACTAGTGAGACCTATTTAACCTAGCGCTCTGATACCATCTTATCACGACCCAATTTCGGAGTCGTGATGGCGTCTGTCGTGGAACCAGGAAAGCCTCCCTTTTTAACTAAGCTAAATTCAAATTTCAGTAAAGATACGATTTGTAAACGAATTTATTAATAAAACTAAGAATCTGAAGTTAAAAAAATATTTGAAAACTAAATTTAAACCTCCAACCCTGGATCCGGTGTCACTCAGTCATGAGCTACTATAACATAAAGCAAAGAAAAGAAGAAATGGACAACATTGTCTCAAAATAAAGAACAATAGGTAGAATAAGAAAGAGAAGACGGGGTTGTGATCGCCAGATGCTACCTCGACAATTCCAATTGACACGCTGACTGTTGCTCAATATCTGCTACCGGGTCCCGGTATACCTGGATCTGCACACACGGTGCAGGGGATAACGTGAGTACACCAACTCAGAAGTAACGAACCCAAACTATGGGCTGAGAAGTAGTGACGGAAAAAACCTCAATTATGTTACAAAATAATATACAGAATTTAGACATGCTAACAGTTTATCAAGATGAGTAAATATGCCAAGTATGCCAGTATACTCTACATGCCATCATAAAATATATGTTATGAAACCAGTATGGATATGCACATAGTGCTCACAGCTCTCCCACAGAAGTCCACTCAGTACTATATATGGCTCTCAGGCCCAGGGAAGTTCCATCCCAGAATATGCATAAACACCGGTGACCGTAGTCACTATGTACTGAGGAAAAAGGCCTGTCCAGCCCCCACGGAGAAGATCCATCTCTGGAATACAACACTCGGACAATTTCCATATCCAGGGAAGATCCATCCCTCTCATAACATCAGCTTCGGACAAGATCCATGCCCAGGGAAGATCCATCCCTCACATAACATCAACTTCGGACAAGATCCATCCCTCAACATCACTTTCGGACAAGATCCATGCCTAGGGAAGATCCATCCCTCACATAACATCAACTTCGGACAATATCCATGACGAGGGAAGATCCATCCCTCAATATCACTACGCTCACTGGGGGTGTAAAGACTCCGGAGGGGCCCTAGTGGCCCAAGCGCCATATCAAGCCGAAGAAGGCATGATTTAAATATCACTGCAGTGTGCAATACATTCTCATAACTGTCTCAATAACAAGTTCTCGGCCTCATTCAGTCATTACTCTTCAGTCTCACTCACATGGATAACAAATGCCTCCATCAGCCCGAAACAATGATAAATATGCATGTAATTAACAATACTAAGACTGAGATATGAAATGATATGCTATAACAGGACTGAGTATATGACATCAAATAATC
The DNA here is from genome assembly GCA_005239525.1 of Nicotiana knightiana. NCBI lineage: Eukaryota > Viridiplantae > Streptophyta > Magnoliopsida > Solanales > Solanaceae > Nicotiana > Nicotiana knightiana. The sequence goes on from ML375053.1 coordinate 12,658, forward strand.
ACAACGTGAGACAA
>ML375053.1:12837-51014 GCA_005239525.1 Nicotiana knightiana
TTAGCTCAAAAACTCAAATTTGGTCAAAACCCGACCCCCGGGACCGCGTCCCGAAACTCAGAAATTTTTATACCAAGTTGTTCTTCATCATCTCACGAGTCCGTATATATAAAGAACACTAAAATCGGAGTTCGTTTGACCCATCAAATAAATCTCTAAAGGTCTCAAAATCTCAAGCCCTAAACCCACCTTTTTCTACTGATTTTCGTGAATTTAACACTGATATTATGTTCTATAATCATCCATAATTGATTTTTAAGATCCAAAACACTTACCTCTATGAAGAACAATGATTTCCTTCTTCAAAAATCGCCCCAACAGCTCTCTGTCCGTACAAGAATGGTGTAAAAAGGGTTTAAATCGCGGAGGGTTTTAATTTATACCTTCTGCCCAGGTGTTCCGCACCTGCGGTCAAAACAACCGCACCTCTGACTTTTCATTAAACGGCCCAACTCCGCGCCTGCGATCGACCTCCCGCACCTGCGGCCTCGCAGGTGCGGCAACTTACTCGCACCTGCAGAAACTTCTCACCCAGCCAATCTTCCACACCTGCGGTGCCCTTCTCGCTCCTGCGGGCCCGCACCTGCGGTCAAACTTCCGCAGGTGCGGAAATTACTGAGGAAAAACTTCAGCAGCTGTTTGCTACATTTTTTTTCAACTCCGAATTTCCATTATCCATCTGAAATCAATCCCGAGCCTCTTGGGACCCCAACCAAATTTACCAACACATCATAGATGATCATTAAAACTTAGTTGCACTCCCGAAACACTAAAAATAACATCAAAACACCAAAATCACATCAAATTCAAGTCTAAGAACTTTGAATTTTCTAAAATCCTCCAACGATGCCGAAACTATCCAAAACAACTCTTATTGACCTGAAATTTTGCATACATATCCAAAATAACATTACGAACCAGTTCCAACTTTTGGAATTCCATTCTGACCCCGATAGCCTATTTTCCACTACCGACCGGAAATCACAAAAACTAACTTTCGCCAATTCAAGCCTAATTCTACACCGAACATCACAAAATATTTCAAACACACTCTTAAGTCCCAAATCACCTAACGAAGCTATCCAAGCCATAAAATCCATATTCCGAGGTCATTTTCTAATAAGTCAACTCTTAATTGACTTTCCCAATTCTAAAGCTATTTTTTAAGGACTAAGTGGCTAAACTCTCACTACAACCATTCCTATTTCAAGCCTACCAACTCTCACACATCAATAACAGTATAACCAACCTATGACAAGTCAATAATAGCAATAAAAATGCAAGTTCTACATAACGACAGACCGGGTCGTTACATTCTCCCCTACTTAAACATATGTTCGTCCTCGAACGTGCCTAGAACTGTTCCAACACCACCAAAATTTGTTGTGTAACCTTCCAGGTACATATTTGGAGGTGATCCCATGTCACCCTACCCCATCTACGTCCGATAACACAACATAACTTAAATTTCATTATCAAATCCTAACCCATAAACCTTAGAACTACATTTTCACTTCTGAATCAATTTACAATATCAAAATCCCCCAACTATAAACTGAATAAGTTTGAGCACACTGTAACAAGTCATATCCGTAACCCAAGATGAAATACCATGATCCACTGCATGAATCAAGCACTCGTGGCGATAACTCCTAATCACAATAGTTGCTTATAACAACCCAATAGCGGTAAATAACCTCTTATCAAGAAATGTCTCGCTCTTACACTTTCATATACTGCCGATGATGACAGAAACACATAGAAACTAACAACCATTCGTCCGATCAGTCAGACATGAAGCTCCCCCTTCCCAAACAGGAATTATAGCAAATTTCTAAGTCGACTCCTGATGCTTATCCTTCCAACTGTGCTGTAGACAATTCTGACAATATTCACTCTAGGTCCAATGACCTCTTCTGACATGACACATCAATACAATTCGAAGCCATAACATGTGCAACTCGTGCACTCAACAACAACATCCCAAGAGCATTGCTAGGAATAGATGTAGAAAACTTATTACCTCATAAGCACCCAAAGAACTAATCATATCCCTTACCATGCCGATCCGACCCACTATAATGTTGTCCTATTTATCCAAGTTCCTTCTGACTTACCCTCGAATTGATAATTCTCCTTGTCATAATACTGCAATTCTCAACCTAGATTCACCACACGAGACCCAAGCATAAGACCATACAGTCTAAGGCTCATAAGACGCTGAATACTCTCCCAAATATCCCCAAACTAAAACCAATACAGCATATAATCGGGCAACCAACTAATCATTAGCAGACTCCCCCACTTGGCTCAAGGCCATAGATCAAAACAACAATAACCCACAATGCCCATACACTATCACTACCACAATACCGCAGTGGGATTCAACTAAATCCTTCATAAGCTCATAAATACCTCAAACCATTAAACATCCCAGATCATCTCCAACCAATCCCTTTTGTCACAATCAAGCAATATAACCACATCTCACCCTCAAATCACACTCACCATATAGTCATCTAGTCACCAGGTCTCATCAATAAGGACACCAACGGACATATGAGTCCCCAATTACATGTGCTCACAAAAACGAAATCCCGGCACTCAAGCCACAGACAAAAATCCATCCTCAAGTCCTCCAGACTGGCCCCAAACATGCTAGAATCACATCCCATTCATGGAAGTCACAAGCCATCGGTGCTCGCTGATACCGAGCGCTCACGCTCGCGTTTGAATACATGAAAGGAGTTCAAAGAACTACGCTTCAGGTTGAATCAATGGATTCGCATGACAAGAGTTCAAGAATGTGAGATTTTTCCTAAAGGTTCTGCAGCCTCTCGAAGATAAGTACAGACGTCTCCATACCGATCAGCAAGACTCTATTAAACCTGATCATGACTGGTGAGACCTATTTAACCTAGCGCTCGACCTCCCGCACATGCGGCCTCGCAGGTGCGGCAACTTACTCGCACCTACGGAAACTTCTCACCCAGCTAATCTTCCGCACCTGCGGTGCCCTTCTCGCTCCTGCAGGTCCGCACCTGCGGTCAAACTTCTATAGGTGCGGCAATCACTGAGGGAAAACTTCAGCAGCTGTTTGCTGCATTTTTTTCAACTCCGAATTTCCGTTAACCATCCGAAATCAATCCTGAGCCCCTCGGAACCCCAACCAAATTTACCAACACATCATAAATGATCATCCAAACTTAGTCACTCCGGAAACACTAAAAATAACATCAAAACACCAAAATCACATCAAATTCAAGTCTACGAACTTTGAATTTTCTAAAATCCTCCAACGATGCCGAAACTATCCAAAACAACTCGGATTAACTTGAAATTTTGCAGACATATCCAAAATGACATTACGAACTTGTTCCAACTTCCGGAATTCTATTCCGTCCCCGATAGCCTATTTTCCACTACCGGCCAGAAATCACCAAAAACTAACTTTCACCAATTCAAGCCTAATTCTACACCAGACATCACAAAAATATTCCGAACACACTCCTAAGTCTCAAATAACCTAACAAAGCTACCCGAGCCATAAAATCCGCATTCCGAGGTTATTTCCCAATAAGTCAACTCTCAATTAACTTTTCCAATTCTAAGCTATTTTTTAAGGACTAAGTGGCTAAACTATCACTACAACCATTCTGATTTCAATCCTACCAACTCTAACACATCAATAACAGTATAACCAACCTATGACAAGTCAAGAATAGTAATAAATGCAAGTTTTACATAATGACAGACCGGGTCGTTACAGCTTCGCCTTGCTTAGGTTGCGCTTCAATGTAGGCAAAGCACTAAGGTGTACGCCTCATTTCGCATGAGTTCTATCTTGTATCGAGTGGTGCTAGACGACAAATATTATCGACAAATAAGTATATTAGTTGTTGAAAAAGACATTAGGAATGAGTTTGTTACTTCTTTCTTGAATTACATATTTATTTTATTTTTTTCCCTTAAGTGCTCCTTTTTTTAACTAAAGCCCGCACTTTAGTTGCGCTTGGAACTTGAAGCTCCAATCGACCTGGAACGCTTTTTAGAGGTTTTCGCTTTGGACAACACTGAAGCATAAATTGGTGGTCTTATCAAAGAAACACTAAACAATGATGAAGCATGAATACTATTTGTGGCATGCACAACGAACTTGGTTATTATGAAAGAAAAAGAGAAGTCTAGCCTAATTGATGTATCTAATATGCCATTTCATTTTACAAAATAAGACTAGTGATTCATCCAAAAGAAATGAAACTCTTAGATGATCCTGTGTGAGCGGGACTAAAAGGTCACATTAGGTCCCAATTTCCACAAACATGGATCTATACTATTTCAGTAAATTCTTTCATATGTAAAAGCATCAAAATCTTAAATTTTGAATGGCATACAAAGTTTATCAGAGGCGTCTAATGGAACTTCAAAAAGTAAAAGACATGACAAACAACTTACCGGATGAAAAGGTGAATCTTACAGAAGAAGTTCAATCTTTTATTTTGGTTCTTTAGAGCTCCGACAAAAAGGTCCACCTGATACAAAACATTGAGAATGAAGAAGGAGATAAGAAAGATTATAGCCACAATAAATAATCCTCTAAGGGATAATTCTTGTTTTTTACTCCTTTTTTGTGATGACCCAAAAGGTCATCCCGTATATTTCTAGCTAATTCTATGTTACGAGGTCGTGAAAACCTCCTTCTATTTTACAGCGATTCATGTGTGTATCCGGGCGTGTAGCCGGGAAGCCTTTATGTGAAAAACTGATAAAAATGATAATTTTGTATTAGAAATTTGAATAAAGTTGACTTCGGTCAATATTTTTGGTAAACGGACCCGGACCCGTGATTTGACGGTCCCGGAAGGTCCGTAGGAAAATATGGGACTTGGGCGTATGCTCAGAATCGAATTCCGAGGTCCCAAGTCCGAGATATGAATTTTTAAAAGAAATTGTTTTCTGAAAATATAAGAGATTTTGAAAATGAAATTTTATGTGAAACCTGTGGTATTAGGCCCGTATCTTGGTTCTGGAGCTCGGTATAGGTTCGATCTAATATTTGTGTCATATCTGTAAAGTTTGGAAAGAAACAGACTTCATTAGATGTGATTCAGACCTTAATTGCAAAATTTAATGTTTAAAGAAGTTTTGAGGAATTTCATTGATTTTTGGTATAATTCATCGTTTTAGTGTTGTTTTATGTGGTTTGAAACCTCGAGCGAGTCCGTGTTAGGTTATATGACTTGTTTGTGTGAGTAGACGGGGTCCCGGGGGCCTCGGGTGTGTTTCGGATGGACTACAAGTCATTTTCTTCCAACTTTGAACTGTTGTCTTTTGGTGTCTGAAGTCCTTCATCGCGATCGCAGTGCTTCCTTCGCGATCACGATGTGTCTTTGCTGGTCGCCCAAAAATTTCCTCTACGCGATCGCGTAAAGGCCTTTGCAATCGCGAAGCTCCACCTTTTTCCCTTCCGCTTTCGCATGAGCATCTTCGCGATCGCGTAGTACAACCCAGACAGCCTTCCTTTTTCCTCTTCGCGTTCGCATAACTGCATTCGTGATCGCAGAAGATAACCTACTCCTTATACGCGATCGCATAAGTTATTCCACGATCGCATAGAGCATTTTAAGCCAGTAACTATTTCCTTCTTCGCGATCGCGTCTCGTTTTCTACGATCGCGATGAACAAAGCACTAGGCAGAACAGTTTATAATCTCAGAATTGGGGTTAAGCCATTTTTAACATATTTTGACTTCTAGAGCTCGGTTTTGGGCGATTCTTTGAGGGATTTTCACACAAATCTAATGGGTAAGTGTTCTTCCACTATAATTAATTATATTTCATGAATTAGTTCTTGTTTCCATCATTAAAATTGTGTTTTGGGTTGAGGAAGTTGTGGGTTTTGAAAGAAAACTTCAAAAATGTAAAATCATGTTTTGAAAGACCAAATATTATCGGAATTGGATAAATTTAGTATGGGTGAAATTGTATCGTAATGGGTAATCAGAATTTGTAAAAATTTTCTGGTTCCGAGGTGCGGGCCCGGGGGTCGACTTTTGCGTCGATTTTTATAATTTTGTAAAGATTGAAACTTTATTATTCAGAATAGTTCCTTATGCGTTTTATGTGTATTTTGAAGTTGTTTTAGTTGATTGTGAGCCGTCCAGAGGTCTTTCCGCCCGAGAAGTCTATTTTTGAATACCAGGTTGTCGTCCTTGAGATAAGTATCTTGCCTAACCTTGTGTGGGGGAACTACCCCTTAGGATTGAGTCTTCTTTGGTTATTGTAGTATGTGTATACGAGGTGAAGAGTGCGTACTCGGATTTATTTGCTAATAGATTGGCCTTTTAGGATTCGTAGGTTCTTATGTTACCTGTGTATGAGTTGTAATTGTTACGTTTGAATCCTTATTGTTAATTTCATCCTTTCCTGCTTAGATTAGAATTACTTACTTTTGGATTCCTTTGTTGGCTATTTGATCTTAATTGACTTAATTTAATATCTTACCGCTCTTATCTTCATGCTATACTTGCTTCCTAAAACTGCCAAATTGACTATACTAGTGTTATCTAGCTTTGTAGTTGTTTAGTCGTAGTTAGGATATCCGTTCGTTGGTGTCAAGCATGCCCGTGAGTCTTACATTGTGCTTTATATGATTTTTCCCTTATGTGTTACTTGGACCTAGTTGATAAACATTTATGTTGTTGGTGTTTTCTTGATGTTGTCTATTATTGGGCCCTTGTTTGAGCTGAGCTTTATTTCATAAAGTTAACTATTTAGGCGAGATTGGTTATAGTTGTTTCCCTTGCCAGGATGATGTTGCTTTCATTGTTGAATCCCTTGTCGGGATGGTATGATTTCTATTATTGTTTATATTGTTAATGATATTGTTTGCGTTGTTGACTCCCTTGCCGGGATGTTGTGATTTTATGGTTCTTATTGTTGATTTCCGGATGTTGTTATTTATGGTTCTTATTGTTGATTTCCGAATGATGTGATTTATGGTTCTTGTTATTGATTTCCTTTGTTAAATTGTTGTTTATGTTATTTTAGTACGAGGGGACATTCTGCGCCGAGTGTTTGTGAGGTTATGCACGAGGGGACATTCTGTGCCGAGTGTTTATTTATTTATTGCATGAGGGGACATTATGTGTGGAGTGTTTGTGAGGTTAAGCATGAGGGGACATTCTGTGCCGAGTGTTTATTTATTCATTGCACGGGGGACATTCCGTGCCGAGTGTTATTTATTTATTGCACGAGGGGACATTCCGTGCCGAGTGTTTGTGAGGTTATGCACGAGGGGACATTCCGTGCCGAGTGTTTGTGAGGTTATGCACGAGGGGACATTCTGTGCCGAGTGTTTATGCATTATTATTTCCGTTGTTCCTATTTGCTATTAACTGCACTTGCTTTGGTGAGGATGAGAGTAAAAGCACAAAGGGTGATATCGTGCACTTGTCTTTGCATTTTATTTCGTTGTTCTAAATTTAGATATTCCTACTGATCTCTTACTATAATTATTGGCAAGATTTGATATTCCTCCTGTACTGCATGGCAAATTTTTGATTTACGGACTGAGTTCCGGTGGATAAATCTTGAGGAGATTTTGACGAAGGGATTTTATTGAAAAGTATTATTGAAAAGCAATGGTTTTGAAATGATTATGTTTGAATGACTTTTACATCGAAGGTATATTTGAAAAGCACTAATCTTGCCTAAAATGATATTTGGAAGTCTTTTATTGGGAAATCATCCTTGGGAAGTTTCGTATTTTGAAAGAAACTATGTTTTACGTAATTCTCTCTTCTAAATATACTTATATCTACTTTTGGAGAAAGTATGTTTTCAAAGGAAACTCTTCCATACAAAAATGATTTTATTTGCAAAAGTTCTTCATATGAACTGTTGTTTAAATATTTCTACCAGTTACGGATTTTAATGGCTAAGGCCCGATGTGAACAAACCGACGTGGAGTTGAGTTATTGGTGTTCTCTATTGTATTGTGTTTCCTTTCGATTCGGCTTGTTTTGCTGTCCATCTTTTCGTGTATTTTTGTGCTGTTTCGCGATTGATTTCTGTAATTTCCTTCCCCTTTATATTGTCATTGTCGTAAATTATTCCGTGAAGACTTAGGTTGATGTAACGTTTGGTCATTTCTATATTTATGTTATTTATTTTGTAGACCAGTGGTGTCTTGACTAGTCCTCGTCACTACTCCACCGAGGTTAGTCTTGATACTTACTGGGCACCGCTGTGGTGTGCTCATACTACACTCATGCACATTTTTGTGTGCAGATCCAGGTATATATTGTAGTAGCTGTGTGGATGATTGTCCAGGAGACTCAAGGTAACCTGCTGCTGTGTTTGCGGGCGTCAGATTCACCTTCTTTGTATTTATTAATCATACATTGTTGTATTTATTTCCAAACAAATGCACTTAGAAGTTGTAGAAGATTCGTAGAGCTTATGACTTGTATTACCGGTTTTGGGAAAGTTTGTACATTCTGTTGAGATTATATATCAAGACTGTTAGTTTTCCTTTATTATTGTGGTTATTCAGTAACTGTTAGGCTTACGCAGTCCCTAAGACTAGGTGCCATCACGATACCCAACGGAGGAAAATTTGGGTCGTGACATTTTTTCTTTTCGATATGATAATAAACTTCATTAATGGAGTAACACATAGGTATTTTTTGCAAAAAGACATACAAAAAGTAACAATTCTTTTACCATTGCTTCATCCTCGGAAATTCTAAAAAGGTCAGCTTATTGGGAAAGCTTTCTGTCACGACCCCAAATCCTAAACCGGCCGTGAGGGCGCCTATCGTGGAACAAGGCTAGCCAACTACTGCATGTTCGTAATTTCTTTTAAAATTCCCAATAAAGTTTCAAGCATTTCATAAAATATACAAAAATTACTCAATATAATAGGCCAATATACAGCGCCACCGACCCCAAAACCCGGAGCCAACATGCCATGAGCATCTAGAGGAATAAGCCAAAATATACTATTATAATACAAAACCTCCGAATAAAATCTAGATACAACAGGAAAGGAAAATAGAGATGCTGCGGACGCTGAATAACTACCTCTATAACCCGCAATCCGGCTCCGTGCAGAATAAGTGGCTAAGGCTCGATATCTGCACCTTAATCTGCACACAGAAGTGCGGGGAGTAATGTGAGTACGCCAACTCAGTAGTAATGAAAATAATCAAGTCTAAGTGTCAAGGAAACACACAAAAATCAATTCCATAAAATCACAATATACATAGCCTTACTTTCCAATAATATAAACATAGATATACAAAATAATCATGCCTTCAAACCAACTTCAGAAAAAGTCCTTTAAAGAATGCACATTTTTAAACACTTCAAACCGAAAGATTTAGTATGAAAATAAATTTTGTAAAATCATAAGTAGCCCCTCGGGCAAAAACATGTATCATAATCAGCCCCTCGGGCATGCCTCACAGTCACTCAACACCTCACAATCACTCATCACATCACAGTCACTTATGCCTCCCAATCACTTGTCACTCGGCACTCGGCACTCGGTGCGCTCACTGGGTGTGTGTACAAACTCCGGAGGGGCTCCTTCAGCCCAAGCACTAATATCACTCAGCACCTCACCATCACTCTTGGCCCTCGGCCACACTCAGCAGAATCACTCAAAAGGCCCCTCGGGCGAACCAGTAAAACAGGGTACTCGACCCAAAACATCATTTTAAATCTCATGTAGTGTAAATCAGGCTGAGTTTCGAAAAACAGTATGCACAATGAGGCTGTGTGAAATCATCAACAAATAATGAGGAAAAACAACAGTAAAAAGCCTCCAAGGGGTCTAAAGAGATCGGCACGAGGCCCCAAACATGGCTTATAGCCCAAATATTTCACAAATCTTTAGAACACAATTTAACATAAGGTTTTGAGTGAATATTCAACTCATTAGTTGCCGCAGAGAGGACCTAGTCCAATCCAAAAATCAGTACGCGCCACATACTCTTCATCCAACATGTGCGCCATTCCAAAATCAGTGCGAAAATATGTAGTCCGGGGTTCCATACCCTCAGGACAAGATTTATGACCATTACTTACCTCTACCGGGCCACAACACTAGTCTGTGATGCTCTTGCCCCTCAAGTTTACTCCCGATTGCTCTGAATCTAGCCAAAACCAGTTTAACATCATCAATATATATCAAAGGAACTCAACCCAATCGAAAACTATCAAATTATACAAGAATCTCGAAATTCGGTCAAACCCGAGCCCCAGGCCCACGTCTCGGAATTCGATAATTTTTACATCATTAGAATTCTAGTTCTCCCACGATTATATACATACCAAGAACACTAAAATTGGACCACAGTTGCCCACTCAAATCCTCAAAAGAAAAATCAATCTCCCATGCACCCTTCTTCCCCAATTTGGGTCTAATTCCAGCAAATTCTATGGTTTAATTACTTAGAAATCGACATATAAACGAGTTATGAAGTTTAAAAACCTTACCTCCAAGTGATTCCCTTCAATTCCCTCTTCAATCCTCTCAAAAGTGCTCCCAACTCGTCAACAATGGAGGAAATATGAGCTATTCTCGCACAAATAGCCTTTTTAACATTCTGCCCAGCCATTAAATTTTCTTCACTGCGATCGCGAATCTTGGCACGCGATCGCGATGCACAGACCAACCAACCAATACGATCGCATACCCATACACGCAATCGCATAGAACAATTCTCCACCCCACACACGCGCCTCAAAATACTCTACGCGATCGCAGAAATACCCACGCGATCGCGCTGCCTAGCCTGACCAACCTATGCGATCGCAGTCCTAATCACGTGATCGGATAGAATAAAAAGCCTGCCCCACTATTTATTCTACGCGATCGCAAACATCATCACGCGATCGCGTAGAAGGAAACCAGAACCTCACACCAATAGAAATCTGCCCAGTTTTCAAGCCAAGAATTGGTCTGTTAACCACCCGAAACACACCCGAGGCCCTCGGGACCTCAACCAAACATACCAACATATCTCATAACATCATTTAAACTTATTCGAGCCTTCGAAACACCAAAAACAACACAACAACACCAAAATCACATCAAATTCAAGCCTATGAACTTTGAAACTTCCAAATTTCGCCAACTACGCCGAAACCAATCAAAACACCTCCGATTGACCTAAAATTTTGTAGACATATCCAAAATAACATTACGAACCTTCTCCAACTTCCGGAATTCCATTCCGTCTCTGATAGCCTATTTTCCATTGGCAACCGGAAATCGCCAAAAATCAACTTTCGCCAATTCAAGCCTAATTCAACACCGGACATCAAAACTTCATTCCGAACACACTCCTAAGTCCCAAATCACCTAACGAAGCTATCTGAGCCATAAAATCCGCATTCTGAGGTCGTTCACCAATAGGTCAACTCTCAGTTGACTTTCTCAACTATTAGGCTACTTTAAGAGATTAAATGCTTCAATTCTCACCATAATCACTCCGGACCCAAACCAACTAACCCAACACAACAAAAACAGGCTAGAAATATATAACAAATGCAGAAATGGGGAAACGGGGTAAATCTCACGGAACGACCGGCCGGGTCGTTACATCATCCCCCTCTTAAACAAATGTCCGTCCTCGAATGGGTCTAGAAATATACCTGGAGTCTCGAATAAGTGAGGATATCTGTCCCGAATCTCCCGCTCGGTCTCCCAGGTGGCATCCTCCACCAGCTGCCCTCTCCACTGAACCTTCACTGAAATTATATCCTTAGACCTCAGCTTCCTGACTTGTCAACCCAAAATAGCCACTGGCTCTACCTCATATGACATATCACCCTCGAGTTGAACCGTGCTGAAGTCCAAAACGTGGGACGGGTCACCAACATACTTCCGGAGCATCGAAACATGGAATACTGGATGAATACTCGATAAACTAGGAGGCATAGCAAGCTTATAAGCCACTTCCCCAACCTTCTGAAGCACCTCAAATGGCCCAATGAACCTGGGACTCAGCTTTCCCCTCTTCCCTAATCTCATAACACCCTTCATGGGCGACACCTTCAGAAACACCTTATCCCCAACCATGAAAGACACATCTCGGACCTTCCGACCCGCATAACTCTTCTGCCTAGACTGCGTCGTGCGAAGCCGCTCCTGAATCAACTTCGCCTTACTCAATGCATCCTGAACCAAGTGTGTGCCCAATAGCCTAGCCTCGCCCGGCTCAAACCAACCAACCGGAGACCTGTACCTCCTACCATATAAAGCCTCATACTGAGCCATCTAGATACTCGGCTGATAGCTATTATTATATGCAAACTCCGCTAGTGGCAGAAACTGGCCCCAAGAACCACCAAAGTCAATCACACAAGCACGCAACATATCCTCCAAAATTAGAATGGTACGCTCCGACTGGCCGTCGGTCTGAGGGTAAAACGATGTGCTCAACTCAACCTGAGTACCCAAATCTCTCTGCACGACTCTCTAAAACTGGGATGTGAACTGAGTGCCTCTATCGGAAATGATAGAAACTAGAACCCCATGCAATCGGACAATCTCCCTGATATAGATCTCGGCTAACCTCTCCGAAGAATAAGTAGTACCAACAGGAATGAAGTGCGCGGACTTGGTCAGCCGATCCACAATAACCCATATAGAATCAAACCTCCTCAAATTCCGTGGGAGTCCAACTACGAAGTCCATGGTGATCCGCTCCCACTTCTACTCTGGAATATCAAACATCTGAAGCAATCCACCTGGTCTCTGGTGCTCATACTTGACCTGCTGACAGTTGAGACACCGAGCCACAAACTCCACAATATCCTTCTTCATCCTCCTCCACTAATAATGTTGCCTCAAATCCTGATACATCTTTGTGGCACCCGGATGGATGGAATACCGCGAACTATGAGCCTCTGCTAGAATCAAATCTCGAAGCCCATCTACACTGGGAACGCAAATCCGGCCCTGCATCCTCATGACCCCATCAACACCAATAACCACATCCCTGGCATCACCGCGACGGACCCTGTCCTGAAGAACAAGCAAATGTGGATCATCATACTTGCGTGCTCTAATCTGATCGTAAAGAGAAGACCTGGAGGCTACACAAGACAACACCCGCGGGGGCTCTGATAGATCTAATCTCACCAACTGACCCGCTAAGGCCTGAACATCAAGGGCTAATGGTCGCTCTACTACTGGAAGGTAGGCTAGACTCCCCAAACTCTCTACTCTGCGACTCAAGGCATCGGCCACTACATTGGCCTTCCCCGGATGATATAAGATAGTGAGGTCATAATCCTTGAGAAGCTCTAACCATCTCCTCTGACGCAAATTCAAGTCCTTCTGCCTCAGCAGATACTGCAAACTACGATGATCAGTGAAAATCTCACACTGCACTCCATACAAATAATGCCGCCAAATCTTCAAGACATGAACAATGGCAGCTACTCAAGATCGTGCACTGGATAATTCTTCTCGTGCACCTTCAACTGTCTGGACGCGTGGGCAGTCACCCTACCGTCCTGCATCAATACCTCTCCCAAGCCAACTCTAGAAGCATCACAATAAATTATGTAAGAACCCGAACCAGCAGGCAAAACTAGTACTGGAGCTGTAGTCAATGCTGACTTGAGCTTCTGAAAGCTCTCCTCACACTCATCAGACCATCTGAATGGATAACCCTTCTGGGTCAATATGGTCAACGGCGAAGCAATATAAGAGAATCCCTCCACTAATCGATGGTAATATCCCGCCAAACCAAGGAAAATCCTAATCTCTGTAACTGAGGACGGTCTGGGCCAACTCTGCACTGCCTCTATCTTCTTTGGATCAACCTGAATCCCCTCACTAGACACCACGTGCCCCAAAAAAGCTACCGAACCAAGCCAAAACTCACACTNCGAAAAAGTTGTTCATCAATTGCATGAACGCGGCTGGGGAATTGGTCAGCCTAAATGACACAACCAAGAACTCATAATGACCATATCTGGTCCTGAAAGCAGTCTTCGGAATGTCAGAATCCCGAATCCTCAACTGATGATACCCAGATCTCAAATCAATCTTGGAAAACACTCTGGCTCCCTGAAGCTGGTCAAACAAATCATCAATGCGGGGCAAGGGATACCAATTCTTCACCATAACCATGTTCAGCTGCCGGTAATCAATACACATACGCATGGACCCATCCTTCTTCTTCACGAACAACACCGGTGCACCCCAAGGTGACACACTAGGCCGAATGAACCCCTTATCCAGGAGTTCTTGAAGCTGCTCCTTCAATTCCTTTAGCTCCGCTGGTGCCATACGATAAGGCGGAATAGAAATAGGCTGAGTACCTGACACCAAATCAATATCCCTGTCAGGTGGCATGCCTGGCAGGTCTGCAGGAAACACATCCGGAAAGTCACGGACCACAGGAACTGAATCAATAGCGGGAGTCTCACCACTGACATCCCTCACGAAGGCCAAATAAGATAAACACCCTTTCTCAACCAAGCGTTGAGCCCTCAGGTAGGAAATCACCCTGCTAGGCATAAACTCAGGAGAACCTCTCCACTCAACCCTCGAACACCCCGGCATAGCTAAGGTCACGATCTTAGCGTGACAATCAAGAACATCATGGATCGGAGATAACCAATCCATGCCCAATATCACGTCAAAATCGACCATGCTGAGTAACAGTAGGTCCACTCAGGTCTCCAGACCCCCAATAGATATCATGCATGATCGATACACGTGGTCCACAACAACAGTATCGCCCACCGGAGTCGACACATGAACAGAGGTGACTAGAGACTCACGGGGCACATCCAGAAAACCGGCAAAATATGAAGAATCATAGGAATATGTAGAACCAGGGTCAAATAAAGCCAAGGCATCACGACAACAGACCGAGACAATACCTGCGATCACGGCATCTGAGACTATAGCATCCGGCCTAGCTGGAAATGCATACATGCGAGCCTGACCTCCCCCTGCTCGACCTCCCCCTCTAGGGCGGCCTCTGGCTGACTGACCACCACCCCTGGATGCCTGGGAGGGTGGTGAAGTGAGGCCCCTCTGCTGAGAAGATCCACCGGAACGGCGGGGACACTTCCTCCACACGTGCCCGAACTCTCCACACTCAAAGCAACTCCCTGGAGCTGGAGGCGGGGACTGATAGAAACCCCTAGCACCCGTACGGCCACTAGAAGACTCATGCATAGAAGAAACCTGAACTGGGGGTGCTCGTGTTGCACTCTGAGCTGGGAGGGAACCAAATGAAGTACGGCCTGACTGAGAACCACGGGGACCCTGCCCCGAAGATGCACCACTATATGCTGGGCGGCCTGACTGAGGAGGCCTGAATGAACGACTCCTACCCTACTGAAATTGTCCCCTGAAGGGAGCACCACTGGAACTTCCCAAACCACGAGGCCGCTTGGCCTTTCTCTCCTCCCTCTCCTGGCGGCGAACGGACTCAATATCTCGAGCTATGTCAACAACCTGCTCGAATGAAGCACCCGATACTCTCTCCCGAGTCATAAATAACCGAAGCTGATAAGAAAGACCATCTACAAACCTCCTCACCCTCTCCCTATCAGTAGGGAAAATCTCAGAAGCATGCCTAGCCAACTCGGAGAGCCTCATCTCGTACTGAGTAACTGATAACTTTCCCTGGCGCAGCTGCTCAAACTGCATGCGCTGCTCCTCTCTGTGGGACTGAGGAACATACTTCTCCAGAAAGATTGTGGAGAACTGCTGCCAGGTGAGAGATGCTGAACCAACTGGCCTACGCCTCTCGAATGACTCCCACCAAGTAAAGGCAGCACCCGCAAACTGAAATGTACCAAATGAGACCCCACTGGTCTCCAAAATACCCGCGGTACGCAGTATTCTCTGGAACCTATCTAGAAACCCCTAGGCATCCTCGCCCTCTAAACCGCTCAAAGTCGGAGGCTGAAGTCTGCTGAATCTCTCCAACCTGCACTGCTCGTCGCCAGGCATAGCAGGGACCACATAATCCTGGACCGGAGCAACTGGCTGAGCTGGGGCTGCTCCCGGTGCCTGAATACCCTCTGCAGCCTGCTCAGGTGCCCGGGCAACTGGAGTCTGGTTGACTTTCCCGGCCTAAGCTGTGGTGGTAGTAGAAGACATGGCGACTGCCTGAGCCAAACTGGTGCATACTGACAATATCTGAGACAGGGTCTCCTGAAGACCCGGAATAACCATAGGCATTGCTGGTGCCTGAGCCTGTCCCGCTGGGACACCATCAGCGGGAACCTGATCATGATCGATAGGGGCATCCTGTGGTACTGCCCCGGCTGCTGCACGGGCTGGCCCCCACCTCTACCGCGGCCTCGACTGTGGCCTCGAGCTCTCGCTGGTCTAGCCGGTGACTGGCCACTCTGATCGGTATGGCATGTCCTCACCATCTGTGAGAGAATGAAACAACGTAAGTTCAGATTTCAAGAATCAATAGATCAACACGAAAGAGTTCAAGAAAGATAGAAATGTTTCCTAAAAGTTCAGTAGCCTCTCGAAGATAAGTAAAGACGTCTCTGTACCGATCCGCAAGACTCTACTAAACCTGCTCATGACCGTTGAGTCCTATGTAACCTAGAGCTCTAATACCAAACTGTCACGACCCCAAATCCTAAATCGGCCGTGAGGGCGCCTATCGTGGAACTAGGCTAGCCAACTACTGCATGTTCGCAATTTCTTTTAAAAATCCCAATAAAGTTTCAAGCATTTCATAAAATATACAGAAATTACTGAATATAATAGGCCAATATACAGAGCCACCAACCCCAAAACCCGGAGCCAACATGTCATGAGCATATAGAGGAATAAGCCAAAATATACTATTATAATACAAAACCTCTGAATAAAAGCTAGATACAACAGGAAAGGAAAACAGAGATGATGCGGACGCTGAACAGCTACCTCTATAACCCGCAATCCGGCTCCGCGCAGAATAAATGGCTAAGGCTCGGTATCTGCACCTGAATCTGCATACAGAGGTGCAGGGAGTAATGTGAGTACGCCAACTCCGTAGTAATGAAAATAAATCAAGTCTAAGCGGCAAAGGAAACACACAAAAATCAATGTCATCAAATCACAATATACACAGCCTTACTTTCCAATAATATAAACATAAATATACAAAATCAACATGCCTTCAAACCAACTTCAGAAAAAGTCCTTTAAAGAATGAACATTTTTAAACACTTCAAACCGAAAGATTTAGTATAAAAATGAATGTAGTAAAATCATAAGAAGCTCCTCGGGAAAAAACACGTATCATAATCAGCCCCTCGGGCATGCCTCACAGTCACTCAGCACCTCACAATCACTCAGCACCTCACAGTCACTCATGTCTCCCAATCACTCGTCACTCGGCACTCGGTGCGCTCATTGGGAGTGTGTACAGACTCCGGAGGGGCTCCTTCAGCCCAAGCGCTAATATCACTCAGCACCTCACCATCACTCTTGGCCCTCGGCCACACTCGGTAGAACCACTCAGAAGGCCACTCGGGCGGATCAGTAAAACAGGGTACTCGACCCAAAACATCATTTTAAATCTCATGTAGTGTAAATCAGGCTCAGTTTCGAAAAATAGTATGTACAATGAGGCTGAGTGAAATCATCAACAAATAGTGAGGAAAAACAGTAGTAAAAATCCCCCAAGGGGTCTAAACAAATCGGCACGAGGCCCCAAACACGGCTTATAGCCCAAATATTTCACAAATCTTTAGAACATAATTTAACATAAGGTTTTGAGTAAATATGCAACTCATTAGTTGCCGTGGAGAGGACCTAGTCCAATCCAAAAATTAGTACGCGCCACATACTCATCATCCGACATGTGCGCCATTCCAAAGTCAGTGAGAAAATATGTAGTCGGGGGTTCCATACCCTCAGGACAAGATTTATAACCATTAATTACCTCTACCGGGCCACGACACTAGTACGCGATGCTCTTGCCCCTCAAATTTGCTCCCGATTGCTCCGAATCTAGCCAAAACCAATTTAACATCATCAATATATATCAAAGGAACTCAATCCAATCGAAAACTATCAAATTATACATGAATCTCGAAATTCGGCCAAACCAGAGCCCCGGGCCCACATCTCGGAATTCGATAATTTTTACATCATTAAAATCTTCGCCCTCCTAAGATTCTATACATACCAAGAACATTAAAATCGGACCACAATTGCCTACTCAAATCCTCAAAAGAAAATCAATCTCCCATGCACCCTTCTTCCCCAATTTGGGGCTAAATCCAGCAAATTCTATGTTTTAATTACTTAGAAATCGACATATAAACGAGCCATGAAGTTTAAAAACCTTACCTCCAAGTGATTCCTTTCAATTCCCTCTTCAATCCTCTCAAAAGTGCTCCCAACTCGTCAACAATGGAGGAAATATGAGCTATTCTCGCACAAATGACCTTTTTAAACATTCTGCCCAGCCATTAAATTTTCTTCATTGCGATCGCGAATCTTGACACGCGATCGCGATGCACAGACCAACCAACCAATGCGATCGCAGACCCATACACGCGATCGCATAGAACAATTCTCCACCCCACACACGCGCATCAAAATACTCTACGCGATCGTAGAAATACCCACGCGATCACACTGCCCAACCTGACCAACCTATGCGATCGCAATCCTAACCATGCGATCGCATAAAACAAAAGGCATGGCCCACTATTTTACTCTATGCGATCGCAAATATCCTCACGCGATCGCGCAGAAGGAAACCAGAACCTCACACCAGCAGAAATCTGCCCAGCTTTTAAGCTAAGAATTGGTCCGTTAACCACCCGAAACACACCCGAGGCCCTCGGGACCTCAACCAAACATACCAACATATCTCATAACATCATTTAAACTTAGTCGAGCCTTCGAAACACCAAAAACAACACAACAACACCAAAATCACATCAAATTCAAGCCTATGAATTTTGAAACTTCCAAATTTCGCCAACTACGCCGAAACCAACCAAAACACCTCCGATTGACCTGAAATTTGGTTGACATATCCAAAATGACATTACGAACCTGCTCCAACTTCCAGAATTCCATTCCGACCTCGATAGCCTATTTTCCACTGGTGACCAGAAATCGCCAAAAACCAAATTTCGCCAATTCAAGCCTAATTCTACACCGGACATCAAAACTTCATACCGAACACACTCCTAAGTCCCAAATCACCTAACGAAGATATCCGGGCCATAAAATCCGCATTCCGAGGTCGCTCACCAATAGGTCAACTCTCAGTTGACTTTCTCAACTATTAGGCTACTTTAAGAGATTAAATGCCTCAATTCTCACCATAATCACTCCGGACCCAAACCAACTGACCCAACACAATAAAACTAGGCTAGCAACATATAACAAATGCAGAAATGGGGGAAACGGGGTAAATCTCACGGAACGACCGGCCGGGTCATTACACTTTCTATCCTATTATTCCCGCACCAAAAGGATAAGTTATAGAGACTACAACAACAACTCACCTTGTCTATAACAGACCTAATAAGAAATTTGCCAGATGAAAAGGTGATTTTTAAGAATTAGATGAAAAAAATTTCACATTATTGGAAGGCAAGGAAACAAACACGTCTAATTTCTAGTCATCAATTTACCTTTTATTAACTAAACAATGTTTACTAATTTTGTACTAAAATAATTGCAATTGATGTACTTCGAAAATCAAAATTAAAAAAAGAGCAACACAAGGCTACCAAAACAATTCAAGAACCTGATTTAATAAAACCCAACCCTGCAAAAGTAGTAAAATTAAAAAAGAAAAATAATAAAAATAAATCCAAGAGCTCCCAGCACCCAGCGTAGAAATAAAAAAAGAAATACTTGAACCACAAAGAAAATTGCAAAATAAAATTTCCAAACTTATAGAAGCAAATTAAAAGTGATACCGAATGGGAAACAAATCAAAAAGAGATACGCACCTGGATTTTAAGTTGAAACGGCCGGCAGAAAGAGATAAGTACAGAGAATGTATAACCGAACCTTCCCATAAATGTTAACAAATAGACTGTATTAGAAGAATTGACGACTGTTACCTTATTGCAAATTTAGCTGAAGCTTCAATGATGTTAATCTACCATTGCCAGTAACATAGAACTAAGCAAGGAGCAAGACGATGGAATGAATATTTCTAGACCAGTGTTGTGTTTGACTATTGTACCCTTATCTAAAAATGAGGCATTGGCAAAAGTTATACTGAGTTAAATGACCATGCATGGCTCTTCTATATATAGAAAAAATATATATCGGCGCCTCTTCTTCATCCCCCTCCGCCGTGTAAACACTTTCTCCTCCTCTTCCTCCCCTTATTTCTTATCTGAAATCTGAACCAATAATGGGAAAAGCTGCGAAAAGTTCCAAAGCTAATTCCGCCGCCGCCTACCCTAAAGACGAAAGTTATCTACAAAACGTTATTCCTAAACGTATCAAACTCTTCGAATCAATCCAAAACGAGCAACGCGTTCAGCGCCTTTCGCTCTCCCCTGATCCTATCAAGTAAACTATAATTATTTTGAGAAATTATTTCATCTTATTAATACTCTGTTTAGTGTTTAATGAAGAATGACATTATTACTATTTGCATAGTCGTTTTTTCTTTTTTTTAATTGCGATCCTATCAGACATTTTATTGTGATAGATTGTGATTTTTAGGACCGTTTTATGTTGTTAAAGATGTAAATTTTGTTTCATGTGATGTTCCACTTCACACCTAAAATTAATTGTGAAAAGAGAATGGCATTGTTGCTGTTTATATAGTCATACAAATTTTTTATGTACATTACAAAGTTTTTAAACATTCTTGGATTTTCTTTTACAAAAGATGTGATTTATAGTATAGTTTGATTGATTTATAGTATGTTTATGTAATTAAAGATGTTTTCTTAAAAAATACTTGGAAACAGTACTGATAAAAAAATAAGAAATACTGTTTCAATTCACTGTGAAATCTAGTTAAGGAGTTGATATTATTGTTATTTATGGAGTCACACAAAATTTTATGATTTTCTTGTATGTTTTTCTGAAATACTTTTTAACTAAGCATATTGTGGTGTATGCTATTTTTAAATGTTGTCAAAGATGCACTTAAACCCTGAACCGAGGCTCAAAACTTGAGGGCTCCACATCACTTAGCTTCAGTGACCTCATCAAGGATCTAAGACATACTTTTCCGAGCCAATGAGCATAATGATGAAGAGGTTTTTCGCATTTTAAGAAATAGTCTTTTATCTTTGATTGCTTTTTGGTGCACTCATATAGCCCCTGCTTGTATAGAAGATTGTGCGTCTTTTGTAGAGAATCATGTTCTGATGTAAATTCTCTACTTTTTGGTATACTTCCTGTGTACGGGAGGTCTCTCCCTTTTGATTAATACGATTTACCTTATCAAAAAAAATCATGAAGAGGCAACACTAAACAATTGATATTTCACTTTATCGTAATTGTTTTTCAATTCACTGTGCATGTATTTGTTGTTCATGCTTATAATTGTTAGTCTTAGACCAAACATACATATTTGCATTTTCCCCCAAATTGCGTCTTCTTCGTTAAAACCCACTCTTTATTTGCGCTTTGCGCTTAAAGCTCTAATGAACATTGTTTTTTTGCACTTTTCGCCTTTGATATCGCTTCTATTTTGTATGTTATTTTTATGTTTCCGCATTTTAAAACAAATTGGAATGATGTTTGATTTACACAGGAATGATTTATTTGGTAATACGTTTTTATTTTAAGTTAAAAGTTTGAATGTGGGTTATGATTGTGCTTAATTAGGATCGAGTTACAGAATGGGACAATCAAGGAGGGGAAGAAATGGAATACCAGACCATTGGATATAGCAAAGGAGATATCGAAGAGCTTGGCTTCAAAGGCATTGGTCGCTAAGGTGAACGGGGTGCTTTGGGATTTGTTGAGGCCGTTGGAATGTGATTGTAAGCTAGAGCTCTTCACTTTTGACAGTGATGAAGGTCGCGACACATTTTGGCACTCAAGTGCTCACATTCTTGGAGAGGTATTAATCTTTTGTCTACCACATTGTGGTTGTGTCTTCATCAAGTTATGATTTTTAGCAATTTGTGCTGAGATACTTGCTATGCTCATTCTTTTACCTTTTTATGTTCTTTTTGTGGTTTTGTTAGTCGTTGGAGAGGACATATGGATGCAAATTGTGTATTGGACCATGTACAACAAAAGGAGAGGTACAATATGTTTGCCTGATCTTTGAATATTGAAGTTATTCTTTTGAGAGGTTAGATGTGATCTGGAATGCGAGACAAACTATTTAGCATTGGAGTGAAGTGGGCCCGAACAGAGTAGGATGGATATGGAGGATTTACATAGGTCACGACATCGAGTCATACTTGATTGGTTAATTGATTACTTCTGGGGTCGTCATGACGGAATTTCTATTCTCCTTACATGGCTTTTGGAAACTTGGGATAGTTATTCCATTTCTTCCTTGTGAATCTATTAAAGTGAAAACATCTAGCTAGCTGGCCAGTGATATGCTTAATTAGTTTCCTAAAAGTAATTTGATTAAAGTTGGTATTTATTGACTGCCCACTTAATTTAATAGCTGATATCTTTGTCAAAACGATGGGACAATTCCTCATCCTACCGTTAGTATCTTAAATTGTTGCCTTCACTGTAGCCACGAGTTCACTAGCTGCCCTCCTCCTGGGCCAGATAGCTGGCAGGGCTCTCTCTTTCATTATAGCTTATTATTAGTCAGTTCATATTGCTTCCAACCTGTTATGACATGTCTAAATTGCCACTTCAGGGTTTCTATTATGATGCCTTTTATGGTGATCTGGGATTAAATGAGGATCATTTTAAACGGATCGAGTCGGAGGCAGCAAAAGCTGTTTCGGTACTACTCTCTTGTCTCTCAGAATTGCCTTTATCTAGTGAGCATAAAAGTGCAACTGCTTGTTGCCTCTTGAATTTTTTATTTTGCTGTCTTACCCTTTTTTTTTTTGGTCTCTTGGAGTTTCATTCTGGTTGTTTGTAAAAATGGAGGAACATTTTATGGTTGAGTTTCATGTTTCTTTTTATTGATACGTGATTATTAACTTAGTAAAAAGTTTCACTTTCCTTGCTGTATGATTAGGAAGTTGATAAAAAGGAAAATACACATTCAACAGATTTGAGTGTTTTCTGCTCGTCTCTTTTCAAGTAAATACATGTAAGAACAGAGTTTGCTGATTGCTGAACTAAGAGGAACTCTTTAGTTAAGATAATCACCGGAGCCTTACCGACCCAGTTGTAGAACATTCACCAGATCAAGAGTCAAGACCACTACCTATTCATGTGGTGGGCACAACTATATACAGTCAAATATTTGTAGAACATTCACCAGATGAAGAGTCAAGACCATTACCTAGTCATGTGGTGGATGCAACTACACACAGTCATATATTTGTATATTGCTATTGAATATATTCCTATCTTAAACAAAAATCTTCTTTCTTATATGATACTTTATACATGCCTAATCAAGAATGCAACGATAAGGTTGTAGCAAATTGTAGGACATGACGGTATAAGACTGATAGAGGCTGTTTTAGATCTTTATCATCACTTAGCGAGCACCTCAAGAGTTTCTCTTTTCTTTTTTATGGTTCTATGCAATTGCAAAGGCACCATTGCCTGTTGCAATTTTTTATTTGTTTTTCCTGCACTATATTCGAATGCAACTAACTTCCCTTTATTTCTCAGGAGAAGCAACCTTTTGAACGCATCGAAGTTTCATGGCAACAAGCTCTTGATATGTTCTCTGACAATAGGTTTAAGGTTGAATTGCTATGAACTAGTGTCTTAATCCTTCCATTCTTTTTCTGTGTGCGACATTTTCAGGAATCTCGCATCCTAGTTTGTTTTTCCCCATCTTTCAATTAGGTTGAAATCATTGAGGGTTTACCTGAAGATAAAACAATCACAGTATACAGATGTGGCCCCTTGGTTGATCTGTGCCGTGGTCCGCATATACCAAATACATCTTTTGTTAAAGCATTAGCTTGTGAAAAGGTGAGTTGATGCATTTTCTCATTGAAGAAAGAGTCAGCCTATGTGTGTTGATTCGATCTTTCCTGATCAATCTTATGATTCTAGGCTTCATCAGCATATTGGAGGGGAGATAAGGACCGTGAAAGCTTGCAAAGAGTCTATGGAATATCTTTTCCAGATCAAAAACAGCTGAAGGTGACTTTGAAAAGCTGGTTACATTGTTTTAGGATTTGACTTTGACCTTCTGCCACTATGCCTCACTGATAATAATCAGCACCAAATAAAAGAATAAGAATTATGAAATTGCTTCATGAAAAGAAGGGCTTGTGAAACTGCAGACCACCTAATTTTCATATACCTCCACATCTGCCCTCCCTCTAAAAGAAGAAAAAGGAAAAGAAAATGGATAGAGAAAGGAAGAGGAAATAACCCCTTATTTGCATGAGAAAGGACTCCAAATTGTTTTTGAGTGATTATCTTTGAGAAATGATTGGCTCATTTTTAGCGTACCCAATGTTGCAAATTGGACTCCATCAATATGCATGACCTCTTGTAAATCGTCATTGATTATGTTTACCTATACTCTTTAGTCTTTGTTTGCTCTAGCTTTTTAACAGTTTTTAGGCTTTTTCTGATGCTTTTCCTTGTTTGTGTTCCGGTGTATTTACATATCCTTCTTAACATGGAAAACCTTTTTTGGGTAGGTTTTAAGCATGGAAAACTAGCGCATTTTGCCTCTTTGGATTATATGAAATCAGAGAAATACGAGGATAGATTGAGAGAAGTCTAGGAATTTTATAAATCCTTTTTATTTCATCTGTACTTCTGGTGTAAAGAAAGAACTATTTTTAATAAAACAACGTTTATTTATAGGAATACCTAGTGATGCTGGAGGAAGCAAAGAAATATGATCACAGAGAGCTGGGAAAGAAGCAGGAGCTTTTCTTTTTTCCTTCACTAAGGTATACCTTGAAATTACTTGTAGTTTCCACTACAGCCAAAATATTTGATGATACTTATGCATTTCAGCCCTGGAAGTTGTTTCTTTCTTCCACATGGTGCTCGAGTTTGCAACAAATTGCTGGAGTTCATAAAGAGGCAATATTGGAAGAGAGGCTACGAGGAGGTAATTAGCTTGCACTTAAGTATATTGGTTGCAAGAACGTTTGAAATGCAGATTGGAACAATGGAAGTTTATTTCGGATTGCACGGACTATTTGACCGGCTGGAGTTCAGTCGGGACATTTCTGTTTCTTGTTAAAACTGCATTTATTTCTGGATATCATTTGAGATGAATAGTTTACTCTTACTTGTTTAATGGACTGAATTCCTTCTGCCAACTGGACTATTATGGTTTAATGCGGGGAGTACTTCAAGCTCACATGGGAGGGGAAAAGAATAAGATAAGTAGACGATGAGCAATATAATAATGATAACGGAATACAAGCTTTTAACAAACTTATAGAAGTCTAGGATGTTGATTCATTTATACATAGTGTTGGTTTTGCTTGTCTTAGGGAGGGTTTTGTGCTATCTACTTTTTGATTTTTAAATTAAATATGTGCATATATATTGTGTCTTTGTGCAAGGTTATTTTGATCTTCTTTAAAAGATCGCTTCATGCTTTAAGCGAGCATGAAGCGAATCGATTGTGCTTTGCTTTGCGCTCGCCCCAACACTGTAAAATATAAGAAGTATGGTATACAAGAATAAAAAATAATAGAGGGCAAATTAGGACAAAAGCAAAGAATGAGCAGAACAGTCAGACTAAAAGAAGACACTGTAACTTTGAGAAACAACACAATGACTTGAGAGAGATGAATCATGGTTGTTCTTTGAGTTCAACTTTCTATTGTATATCATCATTGAGCTCCAATGGTTGGGAATGTGGAAGCTTTGGCAGAGTATTGGACCTTAGTATTTTGTTTGTAAATTTTTTATTACTCAACCTCCAATTTTTCTTGTCAGGCAATGGTTGGTGTCTGAAAATCAGCACTCATTACTAAATCAAGGAACATTTTTTATCAGAGGATACATGTGGCCTAAAAAGATAAAAATGCAGAAACGAAAAAATGTGTTTGGCATGCTCTTATATCCATGCAATACTAGATTTTGGCATCTATATATATGACAAGATATTAATTCTCCATTCTTTTCTTTTTTCCTCTTGGCCTATGAGTTGCTCTTCTTTTTCTTTTTTGTCCTTCCCTCTCTCCTCGATGTAGGAAGAGGGATAAAGGAACTAATATACCTCAATCAGTAGAGTTGTGTGCGGTTCTATTTATCACTGCTTGTCTTGATACATGCTTATGCAGGTTTGGAGTCCAAATATGTACAACATGCAGTTGTGGGAAACTTCTGGTCATGCTGCAAATTACAAGGAGAATATGTTTGTGTTTGAGGTAATATTTTGTGCACTAGTAACAGTAGCTGCTTTGAATATGGTGCGTTTGAATAAGTTTTTCATTTTTTTAAGAAAACCTAATTTCTGGAATATAAATACTTGAAGTAGGAGTATTTTGTGTCAGTAAGAGGAGCATGTCCCATAATAATACACTTATTTATAGTTAAATGATCAATTTTAACTTGGAATGGTCTTTGATGGAATTTTTTGAATTATCTAGCACCAAAGAAGCCGGAGTACTGTCTTTTAATCTGTTTGTTTCTGGTAGATTCTTATTTTTTTTGTGATCTTAATGAATAATATTCAATTTTTTTCCCGATGAGATAATGCTACATCAATCTTCACGTTTGATTTTCTTTTATCAGTTTGCTGAACTAAGAAAAAGGAAGAAAGAAGCAAACTTTGCAAAACCGAAAAACTTTTTGGCTGAGACACATTTTCTGTCCGGGGAAAGCCCAATTTGATAGGCCCAAAACTGAATAAACCGAATTGAATACAAAAAAGGGAACCGAACTGTAATTACTACAGTTCCTTTACCAAAATCACAAAACGAAAACCAAACCGAACTTTCGCAAAACCGAACTGACCAACACCCACCCCTAGTGAGTAGCTAGAGCTCTAAAAATATGTTCTGATTTAGTAAATGAAGTAAAAGAATCCTTCTAAAGTCCATATCGTAGAAAGAATAGACGTCCTTGTTTTTTGGAAAAAAAAGTTTGGGATTTCCCATTTATGGATTTTGGACTCATAGTCTTATGAAGTAACACAGGAAAAGTTCCCAATGTTTTGGCCCCATATGATGGATCAAGTAGGTGCTATCATGTAGAGAAATGTTTCCAATGCGTACAACACTTTAAAGAATTTAGTAAGAAAATAATCGGTCCAATTTGCTGAGCACTTTATTGAAGATGAATTATTACGGGTTTAAGGCGTATGGTGAGGTACAAAAGTCAAAGCCAATAGTTCTTGTACTTCATTTTGAAACATTTGGCAATAAAACTTCATCCTTCCGTGTCTTCTAAACAAAAGCTCATATTTAAGGCACATGTAATATATTTCTTCTGGGAATTCACTTTTGGGAATTCACTTTTAGATGAGATTATCATACAGTGTAACTTCAATCTTTTTTTGTTCCATCCGTTTCATTTTATGTGACAGTGTTTGACTGTGTACAGATTTTAAGTTTTTGACTACAGTGTATTTGTGATAATGAAAGAAAATTTTAAAGTAGTTGTTGAAAAGAGAAAATGTTACATGGGAATTAAAGTTTGAATAGTCTAATGAATTCAAATTCTTGAAAGTTGTGACCTCTGAAAAAATCTGTAAAGTTGTGAAAGTTACAAATTTATGAAACATTTTGCAACTTTCCAAAATGAAAGTGTGTCATATAAACTTGAATATTGGAAGCACTTTGTTTTGTTACCCAGTGATTGTTATATTAAATTGCTCTTTTAGAGTTTCCTCTTGCTTAGTTCTGTCTTAATAGCCCTTATATTGGTCCCTAATTAGAGTTTAAGTTCTAAGGTCATATTACATGCTTATAATATTTTGAAATCTGATGTGTCAAAAAAGGTTACAGTGTTCTTTCGATATATTAAGATGTTTCATACAAAATTTAGTAGTTCTATTGATGTGCTTACAAAATTGCCAGTTGATAACTGAGGAGACGTGTATGTTCGTAAATATCTTATATTGCTCGTATATTGACATCAAGGTTATTTAGTTAGGATTGAAAATGGCAGATTATACAGTAGAAAGAACACCTTCACTTATTTGTGATATTTAGTTCTGACAAATGTTATATATTCGTGTTGTGCTCTTTGTTTCTTTCGTTCTTTCTTTTTGTTGAAGTATTCTGTTTATGCTAAATTTGAATAGGTTCTAGGTAGAGTTGTAGTATCTCGTCCCGTGAGTACTGCCTCTTGGGGAACATATTTAGCTAGGTGCTATCTTTGTTGTGTAAAGATTCTTGCTTCTTGGGTCTGCAGATTGATAAACAAGAATTTGGGCTGAAGCCAATGAACTGCCCAGGTCATTGTTTAATATTTGGTCACAGAGTTCGTTCCTACAGGGGTGAGCTTTTCCGATGGTTATGTTTCTTCTCTTGCTTTATTTACATGTTTTTGGTTTTACCCACTGTCTGGCGTGCAGTTTATTGGAACTAAAGCATGCCTGATCTAAAATTCTCATGATAACATAGAGGCGCTTGACCATAAATTGTTGATGCTACTAGTAACTGCAAAAGCGGTGGTTGTCCATGATATTCATGCTGAAACAGATTGTCAAATTACAAAGAATCTCAGCATAGCACCTTGTTGAGGGGTGGTGGAATTTCATGGAAACTTGTTATCTAAAAGGATGCCTGTTTATACCTGCAACATTCTCACTGCAAATATTTGACTTTCATGAAAATCCATCGGTTCTCATTATTAGTACCAGCCTGTAGTCTTCTGCACCATAATTCAGTTTGTGAATTTTGTAGTCTTTATAGTACTAGTATCTTTCTCATTCATGTCATATCAACTGCAAGCAATACATCAATGATTAACCAACAGTTCAACCATGCAGAGCTACCACTTCGTCTGGCTGACTTTGGGGTTCTGCACAGGAATGAGGCCAGTGGTGCACTTACTGGCTTAACTCGTGTTAGGAGATTTCAGCAGGTATTCCCTTATCTCTTTCATAAATATCATGCAAGTGTTTTCCAACAGTTGTTTGTTTCATACAATACATTTACCTTGTTTCTTCCTGCATAAAAAAGCAACCTATAAGCTCTTAGGTCCCTTTTTTCCATATTATGTATCACATTTGTTTATTGGCAGTTATATTTCTTTGTTTTCACAAATGGGATAATCAATTGCCAGGGAAATTCGTCCTGTAGAATCTTTCCTACAAAACATGCATTAATTGCTCTGTTGTGCTAAGACGACCTCTTTTCTAACCTTATTGCATTGCAGGATGATGCTCACATTTTTTGCAGAGAGTCACAGGTGGGTTCATATTTATGTTATTTGCAGTGAACCTACATTATTGGAAACTAGTTTGACCGAAGTTCTTCACCTTGCAGATTAAGAATGAAGTCAAGGGTGTCTTAGATTTCATCAGCTACGTGTATAGAATATTTGGTTTCACTTTTGACCTGAAGTTATCAACAGTACGACTTTATCTATTCCCATTATCTGTCAAATTATTTGGTATAAGTGATTTCAGCTAATATATCCTACATGCATTACATATAGTTGCCTTTGATATGAAACATTCTTCGTTGTCTGCTTCTCTGGAAAATGTGTGCAAGTGCAGTTGTTTTTCTATTTTTCTCATATTGGGACATTTCTCTATATGGCATAAGATGCATTTTATGAACATTTTCCACATTTTACAAAGGCGTAAATCTTCTTTCCATTTATACCAACTCATATTTCTGATTTGCAGAAGCCTGAAAAATACATTGGCGACAGAGAAACTTGGGAAAAGGCTGAAACTGCTCTTATAGAAGCATTAGATGAGTTTGGGAAGCCCTGGGAGGTTTGCTATCAGTTTTGTTGGATTTTAAAATGTGAAATATTCAGACTGTGACACATCGTTTATCATGATTATACTCCCTTCTTCTTGGTGCTTCTTTTATGCATCCTCTACTCCAATTTATGTGTCACATCACTTGATACTGACTCCATTCTACTTTAGAATAGTTTTTACAGAGCTTTTCACAAGTTTTAGGAATTCGAAGTTGACTTATATTCATTTTATTGCTATTTGAACTAATATCTTAGATTTTTTGCACAATCAAATGGTGGCATATAAAGTGAGACAAATAGAGTAACTTTTTTGGGTTACGCGACAGAAAGGGGATTGGGGTTGGGGAGGGAGGCTCTCTAGTAATTTTCTGTTTAAATATGGAAAATCTAGCGTAACCCCCCCCCCTTTTGTATCAGTGATTTTTGTTTGTTGCTTTTACTTAATCTTGAAATTTGCTTTAAAAATCTCATTTGATTAGATTAACAAAGGAGAAGGAGCATTTTACGGCCCAAAAATTGATGTACGTGTTTCTGATGTAATGAAGAGGAAATTCCAATGTGCAACATTGCAGGTCAGATTTGTTCTTGTTCTCCTTGATTCATTTCCAGAGACAATATCATTCTTCACCTTTGACATTTCATTTGCCCTAGAGAATATTCTGCATGTTCTTTTGTACCAGATTGGAAGTGTCATCTGATTGTTTCTTTTTATCAGCTTGATTTTCAACTCCCTCAATGTTTCGACCTATCATACTCAGCAGAAGATGAAAATAGGAAAGAGAGACCAGTAATGATACATAGGGCTATCCTTGGGTCAGTTGAGCGTATGTTTGCTATTCTTTTGGAGCATTTCAAGGGGAAATGGCCTTTCTGGCTTAGTCCACGTCAAGCGATGGTCTGCCCTGTTTCCTACAAATCCCAATCGTACGCGTTTGAGGTTAGTTTATTTATGTACTTCACTTAACGAATTGCATTTCATGAATTATTGTTTCCTGTGTAGTTTATCCATTATGAAATTGCTTTAACCTTTTGCTCGTCTTTTATTCAGATCCAGGAGCGGATACATGATGCTGGTTATTATGTTGATGTTGATACAAGTGACAGGACAATCCAGAAAAAGGTTAGTGTTTAAAGTAGTTTATCAGGTAGAATGCATGTCTGATTAGCGGTAGTGCAGGCTCACTGAGCAATTTTTGTTTGAAATTATTAATTTAAGTAAATATTTAGGTCTAGTGCAGGCTCACTGTCCGATACCGGCGCGCTTTATCCTCACCCGTATTGGACACCTGCACCCGAGTCGGAGCAACTTAGCTATGCAGTGTCCCATAAGTTAGGTCTGTTTGGAGATTCACTTGACATAAAAGACTGAGATCCTTCTAATAATAAACATTATGTTACTTTATAAAAATAATGATAAACATTATATTTTTTAAGTCCCTGTGTTGATATATCAACTAAAATCAAAGGTGGGTTACCTCTTCTGTGACTGGACTGATGGCATATTAAGGAATTGGTTAGGACTGCTATCTTGAATTTGTTAAGCTACATCTGGCTTCACGAAGACTACCAGAGAAGTTTACTAGTGGACTGAAAAATGGAAAAAGAAGGATGTAACATACGCCCGCTGAATAATAGCTAAAATGTGATAATTTCCTTGTATATCTGATCCTGTACTCTGAAGCAAAGCATGATTGTGATCGGAATGACATTAATGCTTTCAGCTTTGAAGCTACATACTTGAAGATTTGATAGAATTTATTAAATTTTTCTTTCAAGCGATACAAGTTCAGTATCGAATCAAAATTTATGTTGGCCTGATCAAATGAATCCTTGTATATGGCTGTTAATGTATATGCAGGTACGAGAGGCTCAAGTGGCACAATATAATTATATTCTGGTTGTTGGAGAAGCAGAAGCCAATAGTGGGCAGGTATTTTATTGTCCCTCACCTGCACCATATATATCTTTTATGGTGTGCAGCTGAACAAAATGAAGAAAAACAAGTATCTAGATCTCTTTGATTTGGCTCCATAACACTAGTGATCTCTCTAGGTTCAGACTGATAAGCAAGCTGGTTTAAAACCATCATTTTCCTTTATGTAAAATATTTTGTGGTTCGCTTGTCTGTTTTTTTTTTTGGTTCGCTTGTCTGCGTTTTTGTTACTCTTCTTCCAACTCCAATTATTGACTAATATGTATACTATGCTTTACTTGTTCTAGAACTACTGGTTTGTCTTCATTCAATCCCGTGACTGAGTTAAAACAATTTTAAATAATTGCAAATTGTATATGAAGGAGTTTGTAGAGAACATAAAAACTATTTAAATATTTTACGGTGGCCAATCAGCTCACCTCCTGGCTTGAGAAGTCTGGTTACTTTCCTTGGCAAGATGTTTCTACTACGGTGATTGATTTGATCGAAAAAGAAAATAATAATTTGCTGCCACCAAGGCTATGGTCTAGTGGTAAGAACGAAGCGTATGATGTATGAGTTCATGGTTATGCTTCTGTCAGTTCTTGGTTTCTTTGTGTAATCTTTGATGCATTCTCTTTCATAGGGTTTATTTTCTTTTTTGCATTTTAAATCTCGTAGTCAACATTCAACTGCTTCATCTTGCTGAAATATCTGATCCTATATATGTAAACGATTTCAGGTGAGCGTTCGACTAAGAGACCAGCCTGATTATCAAGTCATGACAGTTAATGACCTCCTCGCCCACTTCAAAGATATGGTTGCATCATTTCATTAGGCTTTTCGTGCATTGTACTGCTGAAGAAATGTAGTCCACAATCAAATTTCAATTTTGCTTCGGTTATATATATGTTGTGAATAGTTCAAGGATGGATGCCCATGCCACCCATTTCTCTCACGGTTTGATGTTGAGTATTTCCTTCCTCTTACTATTTGTGAAGAGAAGGTTTACTTTTTAGGCTTATAAATAGCCTTTGTATCTGAACCAAAGTGAAAGAACAAAAGGCTTCTTCCTTCTTTCTATCTCTTGTTTATATTTTACTACATTGCTTTTATTTTATAACACGTTATAAGTACGAAACTCTAACCAAATCCATAATCTCTAAGTTGAGCTTATTCTCCTCCTCGGATCAAGTATGTTTCTTTTAAAGTTATTCTAAATAATGTTGTTGTGCATATTTTGCATGTAAACTTTACCAAGTTCCTTACTCTCATATAACCATGCTAACTGGTATTTCATGTACATAATATAATTACAACTATGATGAGTTCTACATATTTTATTAAGTGACTTCTACTCCAAAAATACTTTACTTAATGTCATAAAGAATGTCACCAGCTTACTCATATGTTTATTGAATTGATTATAATTGTTGTTATTTCACAATTATCCTTATATTTACTTCTACAATTTTTTCTATTGTAGTTTTTACTATATCGACTTTGTCAAATTTGAATTTATGGCACTTGATATCACGGGGAAGAATTATTTGTCATGGGTCCTTGATGCTGAAATTCACCTTGACGCTAAAGGTCTTGGAAATATTATTATACAAGGAAATGAAGCATCAAATCAGGATAAAGCGAAGACCATGGTTTTCCTTCGTCATCATCTACATGAAGGGTTAAAAACTGAACATTTAACCGTAAAAGTTTGACTTGAATTATGGATTAATTTGAAGGATCGATATGACCACCTAAAACTTACGGTATTACCAAAAGCTCGGTATGAGTGGATACATTTAAGGTTGCAAGACTTTAAAACCGTAAGTGAGTATAATTTTGCTATCTTTAAATTAAGTTTTCTATTAAAATTATGTGGAGACACTATCACAGATGAGGACTTATTGGAAAAAACGTTTTCTACTTTTCATGCTTCAAATGTGGTGCTACAACAGCAACACCGTGAAAAAGGTTTTAAGAAATATACTGAGTTAATCACATGACTACTTGTGGCATAACAGAATAATACTCTATTAATTAAAAATCATGAAGCCCGTCCCACCGGGTCAGCTCCATTCCCGGAAGTGAATGTTGTAGCAACATATGATAAGTTTGAAAGAAAACAAAATAATTACCGTGGTCGTGGACATGGTCGTAGACGGGGACGTGGCAGGGGACGAAACAATTATCGTCATTATGGTGGAAATAAACTGGAGAACAATAAGAGTTCTCAGATTAATCCTTCAAAAGGTAAAATTAGTATGTGTCACCGATGTGGTATGAAAGGTCATTGGGCATGCATTTGTCGTACGCCAGATCATTTTGTCAAACCTTATCAAGCCTCCCTCAGAAAGAAAGAAAATAATGTGGAGGCACACTCGACCTTTCAAAATAATGATGATGAAGCAGGTCCCTAAAACAAATATGATTCTGACGCACATCTTGCGTATAAAGATGATGATTTTGGAGGCCTAGCAAATATTACTCATTTAGAAGCTAGAGACTTCTTTGAGGATATTGACTAAAGAACTAATCATCTTACTGGGAAATGAAGTTATAATAAAAGTTGTCATTTTTTTATGTTTGCAACTAGTTTATTTTCTTGAGTATATTTTCCTAATGCATCATGTGTTTCTAGTTTCTATATTCCTAATATATATCTTAATGTTCTTTTTCTGTTTGTCTTTCATATTTCTTATGATGTACTTTTTGATTTTTTTTATGAAGAATATGAAATTTTCCCAGTCTTCAGTTGAATTCAAGATTAATAAAGATGATATATGCCTTCTGGATAGTGCTACAACACACACTATTTTAAGGGATAAGAGATATTTCTCTTATTTGATAACGAAATAAACCAATATTAATACAATATTCGGTAGTACAAGATTAATTGAAGGTTATGGAAGAGCCAATTTATTACTACCTGGTGGAACAAATTTGGCTGTTGATGAAGCATTATACTGTAGTAAATCTCAAAGAAACTTATTAAGTTTCAAAGATATTCGCCAAAATGGCTACCATATTGACACTATAAATGATGAAAAGATTGAATATCTTTATACTACTACAATAATATCTGGTAAAAAATATGTGCTTGAAATGTTACCTGCTCTTTCCTCCGGCTTATACTACACAAGTATTAGCATGATTGAAACACATGCCGTAGTAAATGAAAAGTTTACTAATCAAGATAATTTTATTATTTGGCATGACCGGTAAGGCCATCCTGGTTCTAATATGATGCGTAAAATAATTGAGAATTCACATGGACATTCAATGAAAAATCAGAAGATTCTTCAATTTAAGGAATTCTCTTGTGATGCATGTTCTCAAGACAAATTAATTATTAGATCATCAACTATTAAAGTTAGGATGG
Organism: Nicotiana knightiana; assembly: GCA_005239525.1. Classification (NCBI taxonomy): domain Eukaryota; kingdom Viridiplantae; phylum Streptophyta; class Magnoliopsida; order Solanales; family Solanaceae; genus Nicotiana; species Nicotiana knightiana. Next base: position 48,111 of record ML375053.1, read on the forward strand.
AATCCCCTGCATTTCTGGAACGTATACAGGGTGATATATGTGGGCTCATTCACCCTCCATGTGGACTATTCAGATATTATATGATTTTGGTAGATGCATCTACAAGATGGTCACATGTGTGCTTATTATCAACTCGGAATTTGGCATTTGCGAGATTGTTGGCTCAAATAATAAAGCTAAGAGCACAATTTTCAGAATATGCGATTAAGACAATTCGTCTTGATAATGCTGGTGAGTTTACATCCCAAGCCTTTAATGATTATTGTATATCAACTGGAATAACAATTGAGCACCCAGTTGCTCATGTTCATACACAAAATGTTCTAGCGGAATCATTGATCAAACGCCTCCAATTAATTGCTAGACCAATGCTTATGAGAACAAAACTTCACATTTCAGTATGGGGTCATGCTATTTTGCATGTAGCAGCACTTGTGCGGATAATTCCCACAAGTTATCACAAAGTCTCACCATGCAATTGGCTTTTGGTCAGGAACCAAATATTTCCTATCTTAGAGTCTTTCGTTGTGCTATATATATTCCAATTGCTCCACCACAACGCACAAAGATGGGTCCTCAAAGAAGGTTGGGGATATATGTTGGATATGAATCTCCTTCTATTATAAAATATCTAGAGCCGATGACTGGAGATTTATTTACAGCAAGATTTTCTGATAGCCATTTTGATGAATCGATATACCCAACATTAGGGGGAGAAAATAAGCAGCTGAAAAATGAAAATAGATTGGAATGCATTATCATTGTCTCATTTAGATCCTCGAAAAAATCAATGTGAACAAGAAGTTCAAAAGATTATTCATTTGCAAAATATTGCAAATCAACTGCCAGCTGCATTCACTGACCTACCAAGGGTGACTAAGTCACATATTCTAGCTGTTAATGCTCCAAATCGATTTGATATCCCCGTAGGACAATCAATTAAAGCAAATGAGTCTATGCCACGCTTAAAACATGGTAGACCAATCGGTTCTAAAGATAAAAATCCTCGAAGAAGAAAAGGAGCAAATGATCAAAGAGATCATAACATGGAGGTAGTGGCTCAAGAAGAGCCCCAAGACGTAACAAAAGATAAGACCTTATGTGAGGTCCAGGTACCTGAAAATAATGAGAATGAAGAGATATCAATAAGTTACGTCTCAACGGGAAAAAGATGGAACCAGAATAATATTGTTATCGATAACATTTTTGCTTATAATGTTGTTGAAATAATGCAACAAGATGAGGATCTTGAACAAAAATAATGCAACAAGGCCCGGGATGGACTTTTTGACCAATTTTGGGCTTTTGATTAAAGATTCGACCTTTTTTGATTGGGTTTGCTTCCTTTGGCATTATTTGATGTATTTGAGTTTCTTTTGGCTAGTTTCGAGTCATTCGGAGGTCGGTACAAACGAGATGGCATTTTTGGAGCATCGTTTGGCTTGCTCGGTATTGTATTTGGCTTGTTCGAGGTAAGCAACACTTTTAAACTTGGTTTTGCAGGTATGAAACCCCGAATTACGTGTTATGTGATTGAAGTTGAGGTGACGCGCATGCTAGGTGACGCGTGTGTGGGCATGCACCGTGTAAATTGTGATTTAGTCGATTACATGAAACTGTGTAGCTATCTTATCTGAACATTCCTATTGTACTCTATGTGTTAGAGCACTTGAGCTGTAATTGATGATAGAGATCATGTTTAGGATATATGTTGGTATCATTAGGACCTACAATGGTTGTTCTTTGTTGTTGAGTTATTTGCTTAATTTCGGTTATGTACTCAGTCGCATTTATCATTTCCTATCATATCCCGGTCTCTGTTTTTGTTTATTTTCATATCTCATATCATTGATTTGGGCTGCTCAGCATGAGTGTTGTGAGCCGAGAGACCAGAGATATGATGAGTCAGTGAGACTGAGGGCCTCATGGTGAGGATATTGATACTTATATGTTTTGGGTTTTCGGTGAAAGATCTGGGATTTATGTTATACTTGAAAAGCATATATATTGTTTCATATATGTGAACAAGTTGAGTATCTTACGTCTGAGTTATTTTCATGTACTCTTTTATTATATTGTTATAGACTGTTGTTGGTTATTGGAGTTGGACTCTCAACCTTGTCCCAGCTCGTCACTACTTTCAACACAAGGTTAAGTTTGTTACTTTTGAATACATGGGGTCGGTTGTACTTATAGCCAACATCTGCACCTTGCGTGCAGATGTTGGCTGTCGATGTTGCTGTGATCGACGGGAGCTGAATTTGAAAATGTACCTGTGTGCCGGTTGTAGTTGTCTCTTGCTCATGGTAGCCTTAGAATTATAGAAATGTGTTTATATGTATTTCTAACAGATGATGCATTTATTTCATACTAGCTTTGTAAATTCTAATCTTAGAAGTTCATGATTTTTACTACTAGTCCTTGGGGAATGTATAAGATTCAGATATTTTCTTTTACTTAATTGTCTTATTAAATTTCATTGGAATTAGATAGTTGATAACTGACTTACCTAGCGGGTTGGGTTAGGTGCCATCACAAGTAGTTAGATTTTGGGTCGTGACAATCAATCAAGCCCAGCATCAATATAAAATTTGAGAAATCGATCATTGCCCTACATACCCTGGAGCTATTAATTATTTTACTTTCAAATCTGCATACATTGAAATCTCCGCTGATTACCCATTGGTCTGACCATAAACTACAAACCACTGATTGCTGCCAATTCATGCCAAAATTCCTTCCTCTCTGGGTTGGTATGAGGATCATATACCCCTGTGTAGGCCCATCTGAAATTTTTAGCTAAATTCTCAAATCTACAGGTTATTGAGAGTTCTCCTGATGGAGTATCAACACAATGCCACAACCTTCTATCCCACATAATTATGATCTCCCCCCCCCCCCCCC
>ML375053.1:51059-94720 GCA_005239525.1 Nicotiana knightiana
CCCCCAAGCCTTGAGTTTAGTCCATCATACCCATATGTGTTTCCCCACCCAAGCCTTGAGTTCAATCTATAATACCCAAATGTTGCCCTCATATTTTCCTGGACAGAGAATTGTTCCAATCCTCAATTTTAGTTTCCTAAATAAAGGATGTATACTCTCCATTTACGAATCACAGACTCTAAACTACTACTTTTATTCTTGTCATTTAGGCCTTACACATTCCGGCTTAAGATTTGACCTTCATGTGGAATGAGACAGGTGCTCCTAACCTTTCTATCACTCTATCTTCTTGATAGAGGTGGCAAAATGGTTCAAAAAAAATAGTTAACCACCCATATTATCCACTAAAAAATGGGTAGGATAATGAACTATTTAAAAACGGATCAAATATGGATAAGAACCATATTCACCATTTAGAAAATGGATAACCAATGGGTAACCAACGGATAACCAATGGGTCTAACTTTTACATTTGTAAATTCTCAAATTGGGGGTTTCTCAAGTTAGGGAGACAAAGAATTCTCTCAAAAGTGATCATATGCATCCGTATTAAATATGGGTCAGGTCTGATAATTTATCCGATTTTCGCCCGAGCCGACCCGCCGTTTGCCGCTCCTACTTCTTGAATACCCCAAACCAGTTTCTTAAGTTTCTTAAGTTCTGCTTCCCCTTTATTCTTCCCCTTTTTAGGCTTGCTACTGTCTTAGCTTGTTGTTGTTGAAGCAGTAGTTGAGCCTTTCTTCTCTCCTGCATCTTAAAATGATACCCAAGATGTCATTTTCGAACCCTGCCGCATTTACCCAAAAGGTAAAGCTTTTACCTGTGCAATTTTGGTCCACCTAGATGGTTCAACCTCTGTGGGTTTGTATATCACTTGCATGCTAAGATCTACTCGATCATGCCAGGGGAGAGGAAGAAAGTCATTGAAATACTGAGTGGAGACACTCTGATTCTGAGCCACTTACCTTAGTTGATTCCGAGAGTAAAAATAATTGCGAAATTGGTGGCTCAGCTTCATCATCTGCATCGAACTAGGTGTGAGATGTTTCACCCATTGCTTTTTTGGTCATGTGAGTGGAAGCTTGGATCTCCTCAGACAGGGTCAAAATAATTTTAATCTCTGTCATATGACCCTTTAGAAGACAAGGATCATTATTATTCCTTAGCACCTTCCATCTATTACAGTTGTTGGGCCTTTTAAAATGTTTCTTCTGCTTGGGGCCATTTGAATAGTACCCATTAAAAAAGCCTAGTGTTTTGGCTTTGCTGGTTGAAAGACACGGCAAAGCAATTAGAGAAAAGACTAAAATGTCTGCGACTATGATTTTATTGGCATGAAGCAGCCAGGTCGATACCCATGGTTCTTCAATATAATAGAAGAAATATATAGAAAAGTATCAGTAAGATATAATCTATTATGCCTTTTGGAATCATGTACACATAGAACAAAAGCTAACTTCTAGCACACTAGGAGCATCGATCATCAAATTTACTGTAAGTGGCAAGAGAAGTACAGCGCGGGATGTATGGTAGGCGCACCTCACGAATTTGAACCCTCCCAACGAGGGAAGATTGGTAGTATTTAAGTCGGAGGAGGGTAGGGCAGACAGATACTCCCTCCAGTTTCGAACTATGTTTACTGACCGGGGCTAGGCCAGCTAACCCACGGAATTTCTCAAAAAAAAATTGACGAAGAAGCTTCAGCCAACAATCACATATCAATAAGACTAGCAAAGTTACAACATAAAATGTGGAAGTTGCATGATCAAGGTGTATAAAGCAAGAAGTTATCTTAGACAAGATAATGGTGCTACAATATGTATAAGACGTCAACTACCTTGAATTGCTCAGAAAATATTTCCCATTTGCATCTCGATATGGTGGGAATTATCTTTGCTAAGTTTATTTACTAGAGAACCGAAAATACTTTCTCTGACAGCATAACCTAACCTAAGCATATAATCTAAGATGAATAAAGAGCTGTCCAACTTATCTGCTTGAGACAAATGATAAATCAGTTTCTCAAAAGTTTTTCTCCTTGGTCTGAGCCTACTCTTCAGCATACTGCTCAACCCATCTACCCCATCTGTTACATATCCTTGCTTGACCAATCCGAGTATAATAGAATCCTGAGTCGACGCTGCAGGTTTAACACCTCTATACTTCATATCGTTCCACAATGATTTTGCTTCCTCCACATGGCCGACTTCACACAGTTTCTCAATTAACATTGTATAAGAAGCGGGTGATGGTTGCAACCCCTGTTTTAGAAGTTCATATAAAAATTGAAGCCCTTCAGCTATCTTCCCATTCTTGCAGAAACCCTGAATTAGAGAATTATATGTGATCACATCATGGAGAACACCTTTCTCAGTCATTTCGATGAACAAGTTCTGAGCTTCTTCTACTCCTCCATAAAGACACAACCCATAAATCATGGTGTTATATGTCACACTGGTCTCTCCATATCCTTTATCACGCATTTGCTTATACAGACTTTCAGCTTCACTTAGATGGTTAGTTGTTAAATACCCATGGATCAGTGTGTTATATGAAGCTACAAATGGAATCTGGAGGAACAGAGGAAGAGGCCGGCCCTATGATCTATTGGGCCTTTTCTTTTCTCTTGATTGGCCATTGCAGAATCTTTTGGATTGGCTTTGAGACCTAAGATATTGGGGCCATTTGCATCTATACCCGCTTTTTGGGTCATGTTTTAACTTATATCTGTTTTGCAAAAAAATTGCAAGGGTACCCACTTTTTCGCGTAACTTCAAGCATACGGGACTGGAATAGCAAAGACAATCACGCAAACTTCAGCATTCCAGTAGACGGGGCTGAAGTAGCAAATTGCTGAACCAAGTGTTGGCTGAAGTTTTTGTTTGTAATTGCTGAACTTAAGCATTCTAGTAGCTGAGTTTTGTTCTCTATTTGCTGAAATTTTTATTTGTAATTGTTGAACTTCAGCATGTTTTAGCTGAAGTTTTGTTCTATATTTGCTGAACTTCAGCATGTTTTTAGCTGAAGCTTTGTTATGTTTGTGATGAACTTCAGGGCTGAAGTTTGTTTTATATTTGCAGAACAAATAGGGCGCCCCGTGCAATTTTTACTTAGGAACTCAAAGAAGTTTTCTTACGATAAAAATCTTCGGGCATTTCAAATGTAGCCTTTATATTAGAAAGGTTATAATTGATAGCCTTTTATATAGTTATTACCCATATAAATTCTTTAAAAAAGTCTAAAATCACACAAATAGCCAATCAGTTTCACTGTTTACTTTTTCTAGAATGTATACATAAATTATTCACTGATTATACATGGTTATATACATATTATACATAGATTATACATTCACTGGCTATTTTTAATTGAGACTTCTATCTATAAGTACTAAATTAGAAACTTATTTACCATCAGTGTTTAGGTTTAACTTAATTACAAGTTGATATATTGTCACGACCCAAAATCCCTAAGGTCGTGATGGCGTCGGACATCATTGTCAGGCAAGCCAATCATTAATTAATTGAAATAAATTTTCGGTTTTAACATTTATGAAAAATATTTCCTCTCACTTTATTACATATTAACCAAATAAAATATGTTAATTAAAATAATGGTTTGAATACTACACTTTAGCAAATATATCCCAACACATCCCAGAACCCTATGTCACAAGTACATGACCAATTTCTAAGAATTTATACAATCATCACAAAGTCTGTCCGAAATACAAATTGGACAAGGAAATTTAAAATAATTTAATAAATACAGTACGAGAGAGACTCTGTCAGCTGCGGATCGCCTCCGGATGATGCAGCTCGCCTAAGTCTCTGAATCCTCCACATTGCTATGAAAGTACCTGTGCAATAAAATGCACAACAAGTGTAGCATGAGTACAAAAACAACGTGTACTCAGTAAGTCGCCTGCCTAACCTCATAGAGGTAGTGACGAGAGGTCGAATTAGACACTCACTAAGGGCCAGAAAATTAATTAACAGCATATGATGAACACGGTAGGCATGTAGAGGTAGTAAGGCAGCAATATATATAACTCACTGAAATCTAAGTAAATACTGGAAACAAACAAACAGTTACCACTTCCTCATTTTCCCCCAAATATTTTAATTAGACAATTTCCTCTTTGTTTTCCCCCAAATATCTTATCACCTTAAAAATTCATGAAAAATATTTAACAATTTAGCATGCGCATACGGGATAAGGACAACCGGCCTGAGCCGTCATAACAATCATCTCTGTGCACTGTCGAGGATCGAAAGGCCCGTACCAAAAGTGCACCTCTCAATAAAATACTCATGTCTATGCACTGCCGAGGGTCGAATGGCCCGAACCATAAGTGCATATTTCAATAAAGTAATCATATATATGCACTGCCGAGGGTCGAACGGCCCGAACCATAAGTGCATTTTTCAATCCGTTGTGGCGTACGGCCCGCTCCCATGAGAGTGGGGGAAAATAACACTCCGCTCGCGGAATGTAAATTGCAAAGTGGTCACATGCAGTCAGGCACAATCAACAGTCCACCCTCAATACGTCAGGGAAATAAATACTCAAGTAAATGACAGATTTCTCTTTTAAAACCACAAAATAGTATTTAAATCCTTTCTCGAAATTTATTTGCAGAGTTTAAAAATATTCCATAATATCACCTTATCATGTATGCAATTATCCACGGAGGAAAACAATTCTCTTTCCAGCTGATTAAGAAAATGAACTCTAGTCTTCTTTAGATATTAAATTACGATTTCGATTATGTTAGCAGTCAAATAATACAGGCAGGATCACGGTTACAATACATAAGGCATGCTAGTGGGTCCTAGGCTACCCGGACATGGCATAATAGTAGCTACGCACGGACTCCCGTCACCTCGTGCGTACGTAGCTCCCGAAGATAATAGCACACACTTAATTAATTCACCTAGGGGGACAATTCCCCCTCACAAAGTTAGAAAGGAGACTTACCTCGCTCTGAAATTCCATAACCGGCTCCCAAACCCTTCCGACGACTCCAACGGACTCACAACGCCCCAAAACTCTTGATGCTTGATGAAAATCACCCTTTGAAATCCTCCAAAATCGCCCCAACCATGAGAGCTATATGAGAGAAATGGCAAAAATCCGTTTTAAATTGAACACTGCCCGGGAAAACCTTTTGTGCGATCGCACACAATTAGCCGCGATCGCACAGGCCAAGTATGCTGCCCAGATTTTCTTCTCTGCGACCGCACAAGCATGCATGCGATCGCACATGCCTTTTTCCAGCTCCCTCCAAATCCTTCTCCGTGATTGCACAAGCATGCATGCGATCGCACAGGCCTTTTTCCAGATCCCTCCAAATCCTTCTCCGCGATCGCATAACTAAGGCCGCGATCGCACCGAATCCCCAAAACACCAGAAAAACAGCAGCAACCATTCACTTGGAAATAACCCGGAACCACCCCGAAACACACCCGAGGCCCTCGGGACCCCGTCCAATCACACGACTCAGTCCCATAACCTCACACGAACTTGCTCGAGGCTTCAAATCACATCAAACAACGCCGAAATCACGAATCGCACTAAAATTCAACTTTATGAACTTTGAAATTTCAAACTTCCACATCCGATGCCGAAACCTATCAAATCACGTCTGATTGACCCCAAATTTTGTACACAAGTCATATTCGACATTAGGACCTGCTCCAACTTCCGGAATCGCATTCCGACCCCAATATCAAAATTTTCATTCTCGGTCGGATTTCTCAAAAACCTTCAAATTTCTATCTTTAGCCAAATGACTTCAAAATAACCTACGAACATCCGAGTTCACTTCCGATCACGCTCCCAACTCCAGAATCACCATACGAAGCTATTCCCAGACTCAGAATCCCAAACGGACATCAATAACTCCGAAATGCACTTCAAGCCCAAACTTAAGAAATTCCTTCAAAAATGCTGACTTACGCTCCTGGGTTATCCAAAACTCGATCCGAACATACGCCCAAGTCCGAAATCATCATACAAACCCGCTGGAACCTTCAAATCCTGATTCGGAGGTTGTTTATTCCAAATTCCAGTCTTAGTCGATTCTTCCAACTTAAGGCTTGTGAAATGAAATTTTTTTTTCCAAATCAACTCTAAACTTTTCGAAATTCAATTCCGACCACACCTTCAAGTCATAATACCTGAAATGGAGCTGCTCATGACTTCAAACCGCTGAACGACGCGCTAGAGCTCAAAACGACCGGTCGAATCGTTACATTCTCTCCCACTTAAACAGACGTTCGTCCTCGAACGTGCTAAGAACTGCTCTAAAGTTATCTGAAATCACTATTTAACACCTCGAGCACCTGCCCGTGCTACCACAACCTAGTTGAGCACATTAGCTTGATCAAATCTGAAAATTTCTTCTTTTATCCATACAATAAGCTCCGAACTTAGTTCCAACACCGAAAATTCTCTACCAGGCCTATTTCTAATATATGAACACCGTATCAACTACCACACGAGGCACTAGAACACAAATGTGTACCTTTGCTGAATCGGCACCATACACCACATAATCCATCATTTGACCAAAATGATGCTCCCACCTTCATAGCCAGAATTCTACGAATTTGATGCTCTCAATGCACCTTATAAGATACATACATATGTTCTGCTAAAATGCTGGCGATACCACCACAACGGAGGAAATGTGAAAAAATTCATACCCAACTGCAGATTTATCAAATCATTGAATATCTCATCTTGACTAGAATCATCACCTCATTATGAACCTGAATAATGGTATTTGTTCTTTAATATACACTTCACATAACCTTATCGCACTGATCCCTGATCCGAAAATCTCCTCTTACCCAGTATGAACTGCTCAGACAACAAATCACCCCAAACATGACCATCAACCTCACATGATACCACATCGCGCCGATAGGCCATAACTCGAACATGACAGATAAAAAATGACTCAGGAAGGGACTATCAATTCATACAACTAATATGAACTTTTCTCAGAAAATAGGAAGTAAAACATAAGAAAAATAAATATATATTAACCCTTCTCATCATCACACTGTTGCGCGTGCAACCCGATCCAAATAACATACCCGTGGCAGCGTGCCACCCGATCCCATCATAAAACTCACATAAGGAAATATATATGGAGTTGAATTGCTCACTATTACACATTACCAAATATCGGTCACAAGCACGCTAAGTTCATAATACCATCCTGGGGAGACTGATAGAGCTGCATACTACAAAACTCAAGCACAACTGAGGTGCGATATATATATATATATACACTCTGGATCTCAAGAGCTATCCTGCTCACATAACATCCCCACTACGCGGGACCTCAACACATAGGAAATTATCAAGCCATTTCACAACCCACACGGCACAATCAATATTACCTGAATTGACGAAGACGGGACAACACCTAATATCACAACACCCCTCCTTGAGGAGCGTTATACTGAAATGAACATGCCTGGCTCATATCGGAGCCCATAATCATATTTAAATCCATCCACAAACACCGAGTCTACCTTGCTCGCACCAAACTAAGCTAATCGCTTTACCTAGGTCCACCTTAACCACTTTCGCTCATAATATGCGAGAACAACCATCATAGCCGGGACAAACACCCCACAATCCACAACCAACTGAACTGAACGCCTTCTAAGCATAAATTCTCGATTAAGCAATATCGTACTTCTTTAAACCCAGTCTAAATCTTCAATCCATCAAGTGACTACATGTCACACTTTATACAATCTTTTTGCGGTCATGCTTCCACGACCTTCCACACAAGGCAACCAGTCTGCCCATCCATAACACCGACCACACTAAGGCCGCAAAACACATCAAGAACCCATGACCAGGGTACAAAGCCTCTTTCACCGAATATCGATCTCAGGTGACACTGAAGATAACACCAGCTTACTTTGAACTTTCGAATCACTTTTTCTTGATCTTCCGAGCTCATGACATCCCTATTATCACCGAACCGCAATCTCGATTCTTACTCCCAGTTACATACTGCCTACCGCACCTAGCATGCCAATATGAGGTAGCGCAAGAATTTTGTCATAAATTCTGAACCACCAACAGGGTGAACACTTCATCATATAGAAACCTCTTACTTAACTCGATTCAAGAGTACCATCTCAACACACGAATGAATTCTCACAACCACACAACATGCAAATCCTTAAGTAGTAGTCTATACCACCATAACCCTTCCGGGATCCGCCTACACTTGACAGGCCATAGCATTCAAATGCTCCCACATGAAATCTGTTACGACGGCCGACAAGCCCCGCACGCACCGGCACAAACCACATGCATAACTTAATCACATCAAAGGAACTGATCACTGCCGTAATTGTGCCATTTCAAACCATGGCTAATCAATCTATATTCTTTTAATCACCTTCAATTGCTTCAGTAATAATAGCAACTTCCTTCAACTCATAGAAAACTCAACCCTCACTCATCCCGAGTGACCTTGATTCACGAGACCATGCTGCCTAAATCCCGCAATCCGTCTCACACCCTCTTGATAATCTTTCTACAACCCGAAGTTTATTTCTCCACTCCAATACTATCCTACATGCTGAAAATAACATAGAACACTCCAACCATTTTCCTTCTTCTCAGAAATCATACTGCAAAAGCTCGATTCTTAATCATACTGCTGCCTTTAACCCTTAATACCGCATTCTTAACTTTTGAATTCACTAGGACCGCTATCAAGAGTCACCCACTCTGACTGGCCCTGAATACAATCAACTCCAAGGATCTCCTAGCACATAAACACCCTTTTCAATGAAGCACGTGACTGAGTCACTATCTTGACAACTCACATATGCCTTAAGCATACATTCTGAATCTTCTAAAGCCTAACCCTGGTCCGACAAGGCCAACTCTTTCACATATTCATCAAATTCCACGCACAATCACCATTTTACTCATTTCCCTTAGCTGTAATAATTTGCCAACACGCCGACAATCCGCAACCCTATGATAACACAATCCTGCAACCCAACTGCAGATGGTGGGACTCCCCCACTTAGCCTTGAAGCTATTCCTTGCACCACTCTAGACCCTGCCGAGATCCTTTCTCCTTTGATAACACGATCTTGCTCAACCAATCCGTCCAATTCTTCCAAATTCTCTTGCTAGCACCCTAAAGATTCAAATTCTCTAGCATCATTCACACATACTGCCTCCTACCGAATGGCCACTAGAACCCCTCACAGAGACCTTCCAACAATGCCACTACTAACCTATTCACAGGAGATAACCCACCTGTGGAAATCACCAACTGACACCTTCCAACGATGTTGAAATGCACGCTCTCTGCGACTTCAATACTCCATCCCACGCCCTGCTTCATTTACCAAATTTACTAGACCGTCTGCTCCTCATGGACATCCATTAAATGCGCGACAATATCTTCAAATTCCAAGTTATGTTGCCGCTCCCGCACTTTGCGACTGCTCGACTTCCGCTTCTTACACCTGGCCTCTTAGAAATGGAACCACCGCCTAACCTCACTTCAAGACCATTCTCTGTAGCTCTCAAACCAGCATATCACCACGACTTCAAGCTCTCCTAAGATCATCTTTCTCTAGCTGCCTTCATTATCAACACTTATCCGGTACTGAACCACCGCACCTCACGGTCTCTGCCAACCGCATTCTTCAATACTTTTTCTCAATACTCTGACCCCACGCAACCGAAGAAATCATAGCATCGACAAACTTAACACATTCCATTCTATTAATGACGACGACTTCATGTCACAGGTGCATATCCCACCTCACTTGAAGACACCAAGTCTTACTACTTTATCAACCCCAACCGGACCATTTATAATCCAAATGCCTTTCCTCTGCCGGGACTAAAATACCGAAATCTCGAAATTACACTCTGAGAATACCTCTCTTCAAACCATTCATCATCCCCAACATACGGGCAAGTATTCCATCATCATATCGACATCACACGATAACCAATCGCAAGTATCATCACTACCTGAGCATAGCCTTAACGCTCTCAGAAACACAGCTACTGAGCTGAAACAACATATCATTCTTTAGCAGGGCCATAACAACAGCCCCAACCAATTACATATGGAAACATCTTGGATTACATCTGTAGCACCATTTCAATTCCTCAAATTCCTGATTCATAGCAAGTGCTTCGCGATGCGTAAGTTTGAGTAGGAATAAACATCGGCACAAGCCTCAAAGGAATCAAATCGCACGATAAGGAATCATTAAGGGAAGTACTCCTAACAACCCTGTAGCCTCTCGAAGATAAGTACAGACGTCTTCATACCGATCCACAAGACTCTACTAGACTTGCTCATGACTCGTGAGACCTAAGGGAACCTAGAGCTCTGATACCATGTTGTCACGACCCAGAATCCCTAAGGTCGTGATGGCGCCGGACATCATTGTCAGGCAAGCCAATCATTAATTAATTGAAATAAATTTCCGTCTTAACATTTATGAAAAACATTTCCTTTCACTTTATTACATATTAACCAAATAAAATATGTTAATTAAAACAATGGTTTGAATACTACACTTTAGCAAATATATCCCAACACATCCTACAACCCGGCGTCACAAATACATGAGCAATTTCTAAGAATTTATACAATCATCACAAAGCCTGTCCGAAATACAAATTGGACAAGGAAATTTAAAATAATGTAATAAATACAGTACGAGAGAGACTTTGTCAGCTGCGGATCGCCTCCGGATGATGCAGCTCGCCTAAGTCTCTGAATCCTCCACATTGCTATGAAAGTACTTGTGCAATAAAATGCACAACAAGTGTAGCATGAGTACAAAAATAACGTGTACTCAGTAAGTCGCCCACGTAACCTCAGAAAGGTAGTGACGAGAAGTCGAATTAGACATTCACTAAGGGCCAGAAAATTAATTAACAGCATATGATGAACACGGTAGGCATGTAGAGATAGTAAGACAGCAATATATATAAGGCACTGAAATCCAAGTAAATACTGGAAATAAACAAACAGTTATCACTTCCTCATTTTCCCCCAAATATTTTAATTAGACAATTTCCTCTTTCTTTTCCCCCAAATATCTTATCACCTTAAAAATCCATGAAAAACATTTAACAATTTAGCATGCGCATACGGGATAAGGACAACCGGCCAGAGCCGTCATAATAATCATCTCTGTGCACTCCCGAGGATCGAAAGGCCCGTACCAAAAGTGCACCTCTCAATAAAATACGCATGTCTATGCACTGTCGAGGGTCGAACGGCCCGAACCATAACTGCATCTTTCAATAAAATAATCATATCTATGCACTGCCGAGGGTCGAATGGCCCGAACCATAAGTGCATCTTTCAATAAAGTAATCATATCTATGCACTGCCGAGGGTCGAACGGCCCGAACCATAAGTACATTTTTCAATCCGCCGTGGCGTACGGCCCGCTCCCATGAGAGTGGGGGGAAATAACACTCCGCTCGCGGAATGTAAATTGCGAAGCGGTCACATGCAGTTAGGCACAATCAACAGTCCACCCCGAATACGTCGGGGAAACAAATACTCAAGTAAATGACGGATTTCTCTTTTAAAACCACAAAATAGTATTTAAATCTTTTCTAAAAATTTATTTGCCAAGTTTAAAAATATTCCATAATATCACCTTATCAGGTATGCAAGTATCTACGGAGGAAAACAATTCTCTTTCCAACTGATTAAGAAAATGAACTCTAGTCTTCTTTAGATATTAAATTACGATTTCGATTATGTTATTCAAATAATACAGGCAGGATCACGGGTACAACACATAAGGCATGCTAGTGGGTCCTAGGCTACCCGTACATGGCATAATAGTAGCTACGCACGGACTCCCGTCACCTCGTGCATACGTAGCCCCCGAAGATAATAGCACACACTTAATTAATTTACCTAGGGGGACAATTCCCCCTCACAAAATTAGAAAGGAGACTTACCTCGCTCAGAAATTTCATAACCGGCTTCCAAGCCCTTCCGACGACTCCAACGGATGCACAACGCCCCAAAACTCTTGATGCTTGAAGAAAATCACCCTTTGAAATCCTCCAAAATCGCCCCAACCATGAGAGCTATATGATATAAATGGCTAAAATTCGTTTTAAATTGAACACTGCCCAGGAAAACCTCCTGTGCGATCGCACACAATTAGTCGCGATCGCATAGGCCAAGTATGCTGCTTAGATTTTTTTCTCCGCGATCGCACAAGCATGCATGCGATCGCACAGGCCTTTTTCCAGCTCCCTCCAAATCCTTCTCCGCAATCGCACAACTAAGGCCGCGATCGCACTGAACCCCCAAAACACCAGAAAAACAGCAGCAACCATTCACTTGGAAATAACCCGGAACCACCCCGAAACACACCCGAGGCCCTCGGGACCCCGTCCAATCACACGGCTCAGTCCCGTAACCTCACACGGACTTGCTCGAGGCTTCAAATCACATCAAACAATGTCTAAATCACGAATCACACTAAAAATGAACTTTATGAACTTTGAAATTTCAAACTTCCACCTCCGATGCGAAACCTATCAAATCACGTCCGATTGACCCTAAATTTTGTACACAAGTCATATTCGACATTACGGACCTGCTCCAACTTCCGGAATCTCATTCCAATCCCGATATCAAAATTTCCATTCCCGGTCGGATTTCTCAAAAACCTTCAAATTTCTATCTTTAACCAAATGACTTCAAAATAACCTACGGACATCCGAATTCACTTCCGGTCGCACTCCCAACTCCAGAATCACCATACGAAGATATTCTCAGACTCGGAATCCCAAACGGACATCCATAACTCCGAAATGCACTTCAAGCCCAAACTTAAGAAATTCCTTCAAAAATGCTGACTTCCACAATATACGCCGAAACGCTCCCGGGTTATCCAAAACCCTATCCGGACATACGCCCAAGTCCGAAATCATCATATGAACCTGTTGGAACCTTCAAATCCTGATTCAGAGGTCGTTTATTCCAAATTCCAGTCTTAGTCGATTCTTCCAACTTAAGGCTTCTGAATGAAAATTTTCTTTCCAAATCAACTCTAAAATTTCCGAAATTCAATTCCGACCACACCTTCAAGACATAATACCTGAAATGGAGGTGCTCATGACTTCAAACCGTTGAACGACACGCTAGAGCTCAAAACGACCGGTCGGGTCGTTACATATATAATTTACCAATTATATCCAAATTAGTATTAATGAGTATCCCTTTATGTTAAAAATTAAATAGGTAATGTCAGTTATTTTCCCATCCCTTTATGCATGCGCTCTCTCTCTCTCTCTCTCTCTCTCTCTCTCTCTCTTTCTCCTTCTTTGTCCCAATTTTTCCTCTTTCGATATTCTTTGCTTTTTATCCTTTCATGTTATATAGAGTTTTAATGAAATTTCATCAATGAATTTCAATCGTTTTACTGTAAAATTTTGACTTAGCATTTTCCTTTCATGTTGCATAATTGATGTTCGAATTGAAATTTTCAATCAATTAATCTTGAAGGTGTTTGACTCTCAACCATTGACAATCATTAAAAAGCTTTAAAGCTTTGGATTTGAATTCGGATTTTCAAAAAATATTATTTGTTTGGATTGGGTGTTGTTGCAAAAAAATGAGAATATTCTTTGGAGTGTATATCTCAATACTGAGGGTGTTTAGAAGAAGAAGAAGAAGAAGAAGTTATATATATTTCCTTATTTGAATGTTGTATGAAAGTTGAAAAATAGTTGTATAATGTATAAATCGTTGTATGAAATTTGTATTTAGGTTAGAAACACTATTCTTTTTACATAAAGTTGTCGATGTATCGAAATTGTATTAAGAGAGGAAGATTTAATTGGAATTTCAGATAGGAAAAAGAACACACCACATACAAAATATATACAAATCATATACAAAATACATACAAAATACATATAACATAACATTATATGAAAAATTATATTTAAGATGTATAGTGTTGTAGTTGCATTTAACTAGGTAAAAATGATTTATGAAAGTAGTAAATAAGTTATAAATAAGTTGTATACTATATAACTAGTCATATAAAATTTATTTTTAATTTATATATTGTTATACATGTATCAAACTTATCAAATTTGAATATTTCGGTATTCAACTTGTCTAGTTTAGGTTACAATAATAAAGTCATTGGTAGCTCATTAAAAATTTCTTGTATAGTTTCGAAGGCATATATACTCTCCAAACAAATACAAATACAAATAAAAATACAAATACAAATACAAAGATGATAATCGTAATGACTACCGTGGGGAAAAGCCATTACGACCATGAGTTATAATCGCACACTTGCATTAATTCGTGGGAATAGTTTAGGATACATGAATATTTTTGAGCATTTACAACAAATATTTTTTGATTCCTCTGTTTCAGAAAAGCAAATCCTATTTATGATTCGTTCCTTTCATTATCGTTCATATATAGAGGAAGTGATTCTTAAATAATACTCTTCTCCTTTTCATTTTACATAAAATATACACTACAGTTAAGGCAGTACTAACTTAAATTTTTTAATTTAAAGCACTACTAATGGATCGTATAAGGAGAGTGGAGGCAGAGAATAGGGAAAGAGGAGAAGAGAAAAAAAATGGTGTAACTGAATCGCCTAATTGAAGACACTAATATTAGATTATATATAAGTTGTAAACAATCCTTATTTAGGGAAGGTAATACATAAACTTAGGACAATTTTGATAAATAAGTTTTAAATATAGTATAGAGACGAAAAATTTCCTTTTTCGTTTAAGTAATTGAGTGGGCAAAATAGTACCGGCTAGCCAGTTTTCGGACCGGTAATTCAAAAATAGCCAGCGTTTGCAAAGTCATTAAACAATAATCACTATTTTGCTGCAACACGAAAAATTCCAGCATAATATACTGGAGATCAGTGCAGCTGTGCATGAACTTCAAGCATATTATGCTGGAACTCCAACAAGCAAAAAGGTCCATCATAATATACTGAAAATTGGAGCATCTGTGTATGAATTTCCAGCATATTATGCTGGATCAGTATATTATATTGAAACTCCAGTATATTATGTTGGAGTTCCAGTATAGTTATGTTGGAACTCCAGTATAATTATACTGGAGTTCCAGTATAATTCCAGTATATTATGATGAAGTATTTTCCGGATTTTGAACATTGATTTCGTTTAGATTTATCTTTACATGAAAATTGGCCACATTTCGATTACTTTTGAAACTCTAACTATTTTTGAATGACCACTTGTAAATCTGGCTTATTATAATTTTCCCCCTGCTATTTAGGTTAATTATTCAAAGTTGAATAAATATCTTAGTAAAAATTGCACGAGGCGCTCTATTTGATCACCCTCATTTAACCTATACCCATATTTCTAAAATTATTTAACCTATACTCTAATTTTGACAACTTCCTCCTCTTCTTCTGATGTCTTCTCTCCTTCCTCCCGATTTATGCGCTTCTTTCTTCCTCTATTTTTTTCTTTTTTGTCTCAAACACATGAGACTTTGTATAAGTATTATTCATTGAATGTGACTTTGTCTTGTACAGAAGGGTGTGTGGATTCCAAGAATCTTTTAGTGCGATGCAGCTAGACAACTTTGGTGAAGGTGCAATCTGTACAAATAAGGTTGAGAAACAATTATTCAAAAATCTGCTATCGAGTAGGACATTCATTTGCTTGAATTTTCAACCGAGCCATGAGACACAGATTGAAGTTTGCCTGATTGCCCCTGATTGCCTTTGCAAGTCAGGCTAAATTTCTGGCAAAAATATTTGAAGTTTTGCTTTGATAAAGTTATATTTCAGGCAAAAAATTTTGAAGTTTAAACTTCAAACATAAATTTTTGCTACTTCAGGCCCGTATGTTTGAAGTTACATACGCTTGCAATTTTTCGTGCAAAGCAGGTATAAGTTAAAAAGTGACTCAAAAATTGGGTATAGATGCAAATACCCCAGTTCCTAATTAGTAATAGGGAAACTTACGCAAATGTCCCAAATAAATCTCAACTTACCAACCTCTAGCCATTAGTTATAGATTTACCAAAACTAGCCAACAAAAATTGAAAAATCAAATAATAGGGTTCTTTCTCTCAAAGAATCACATGCAAAAATTACCTTCCATATTTTTAAGTGTGATTAGCAACACTAGATACAAGACGGAAAGGAAATTTCATGGATGAGGTAGCAAATAAGGTGATGAAATACAAAAATATATACAATATTTCAAAAATCTAAACAAAAAAGGAAGTTTTTCACTGGGTATAGTTGAAATTCACTGAAAATATATAGATAAGTCAATATACAAAATTTGAGGAAGATTGGAGGTGATTTGGACTGGTTTTGTATCAAAATTCGTAATTAAATCGAGTTCAAAAAAGTCTTATGCGACACATGTATCATGCATGTATCTCACACACAGGTATACATGTGACACACAATTGATACGAATATGATACATATGTGATACACATATCATTTATTTCATGTTCAGTTTTTACTTCGAATTTGCGATTCAAACCACCTCAAAACTTCACCAAATCATCCCAAAATTGAGATTCAAGCTCCTTAAGTTGTGCCCAATCTATTCTAATAACACCCACTCAAAACAAAGCAAAATTTTGATATTTTTTTGCTACAAATAACTAATTGGCTAATATTAGTAATATTTTATCAATTAGCCAATTTTTGTAATGAGCTACTTATAAATGGGAGTAATATTGGGTCTCTTTTTCACGAAATGAGTAATATGTCTTTACAACTTTTTTCTAGTTTTAATCCAGTGACTAGAAGATTACTTTTGTTAAGCATTTATGGCTCAGGTTCTCGTGTCCTAAATTGAGATATGGGACTAACATAGTGCAAGGAAATTCTCTGCTGACTTTCTTTTATCACCCGTATTTATTTGAAGCATTTAACTTATGTTGATGGTGTAAAAAAATTATTACATTGTATAAAAGACAATGGTAAGCTTGTATTTATTTGGAGGGATCATGACACATGATTAAAATATGTCGTTCATGATACGTTAACAACAAGGGTACTGAAATATAGCAAGGAAATTCTCAGCTGACTTTCTTTTATCACCCCTATTTGATTGAAGCATTTAACTTATGTTGACGGTGTAAAAAAAATTATTACATTGTATAAAAGACGATGGTAAGCTTGTGTTTATTTGGAGGGATCATAACACATAATTAAAGTACGTCGTTCACGATACGTTAACAACAAGGGTACTGAAATATAGCAAGGAATCCAACCTACAATAGTCTATTTAATCGTTTTCCCTTTTCTGTGGAGTAGTTACTACATGGGCCATAGAAGATATTTTTTCCTCGATAGTTGCATAAACATATATTACATTTTCGCCTTGTTGATTAAAAATACTATCAATAGCTACTGCTTAATGAATTCTCATTGACCACGTCTTATGAAAAACCAATCAACAACAATAACCCCAGTTTGAAAAAGGCAAAAAATAATACCAGGAGCAAAAGGTTTAACTAATCATAATTCAAAAGCTGAAAATTCACCTC
This sequence comes from Nicotiana knightiana, assembly GCA_005239525.1. Taxonomy (NCBI): domain Eukaryota; kingdom Viridiplantae; phylum Streptophyta; class Magnoliopsida; order Solanales; family Solanaceae; genus Nicotiana; species Nicotiana knightiana. The sequence continues at coordinate 68,668 of ML375053.1, forward strand.
CAGTGACCATCCAAAATAATAATCATATTTTTTTAATTCTTTTTAAATGACTAGATACTATACAGATTCTTTTATAAAAGTAAAACTCATTGATGAGTGGCTGACATCTGAATGTTGACTTGTAGTTTGGCATAAAAGTAGATGCATCAGGTTATTCAGTATGCAAAGCAAGTTTATGCAGATGGAATGATGCAAAGTGAGCAATTGCATCCTTAATACTATCCTTCCTAGCTTAATTAACGTCGAAATTGTAAGCTAAATACAACTTCTAACAAAAATCAGTTATTCATGAGGCAAAAGGAAGCAAAACATTTATCTCATTGTCCACTCTGCTTCTCTTTCTTTTTCAGGTACCAAAACATTGCTACTATACAGACAACACTTCAATAGTGCCGCCTTTGCTTTAGACCCCCTAAATTTTGGGGCCCCAAAAAATGCAGGTGTCGAGTCGACACCCTTGACAACCAGGCCCAAACACTTCTATTGGGGGTTCTTTTGTTGCTGCTATGGAAGTAACAACTTCAATGCTCATCACAGATAAGGGGGAGGAGAGCAACCCAGTCATCACCTTCGAGGTTAGAATAACTGCTTCAATCAATAAAGAAAACTTTCACTTCATGGACATCAGCTAGAAAAAGAATCCAACTTTTTTCTAGAAAAAGAGTAAAAATGTGAAGGAAGGATAGGAGAGAGAAGTTGAGTACAAGGTGTAGACAAGGAAACATTTGCGGTTTAGAAGGTTAAGATACTTCAAGGTTACAAGGTCAAGCGATGGATCTCTTTTCAGATGATTTTAGTATCATGTTTCATTGTATAAGGAACTTGGGCAAAGTGACAAAGGCTATCAGACCAAAAAGGCATGATATGGAAATATAATTGGCAACTCCATTAGATGAGTCCGCCGATAAGAATATTTTGTGAGTGGTACTGTCCCCTCGAAAACCTCTAACAATCATTGCCTACAAGAAACAGAAAGATTTAGAGCAGTGCATAATACTAAAACTCATGTTGCTTCTCAAGAATGAAGCCCAAAAATAAAACCACAAGTTGCTACAATTAAAGTACTAATATGATCCAGTAAACTAATGTTCTACATCCATCAATGCTCCACTCAGTTAAGTATGAACTCCATGTATTACCAGTTTTTATCCCTCAATTAGATCTACACATATCCCTGCCCCCATGTTAATTCCTATGCTTTAGACATCTAAGACAACTTGGCACCCCCCAAAACATTTTGAACCCACTGGACCGCCTCGACAAAGAGCACATTTTGCCTTAGACATCTAAATAATCTTATTTTTTAGGGCTTGTTAAGTATAATAATTGGGATCACATCCTTTCCATCCTCTTAATAATAGCGCAATAGATTGAATCCTGTTTTACGTCTTTAAATACTTTTAGTGCTTATAGTTCTATCCAATAAATATTTGCTGGTTTTGACAATCAGATCATCAAAAAATGTCCTTATTCCTAGTCATGATGTTGTGCCACATTTCATCAGAAGTTTGTTCCATTCCACCTACTGTTATTTGGGTAATTATTTTCATGATTATACTTTCATCTTTCGATAGTCATCAAGAATGAAAGGGATTAACTAAAATACTCATGTAGACAAAGAGAAAGAGACGAAAAATATCACCTACTTAAAGAAAATTAGCAATACCCAAAAAATGGAGAAGGAGCAACTGTTCTTGCAAATGGTAGATAAATGCAAAAATATGACATCATATTGAAAAGTTCGTACCTGAGATATTTGCTCCGCGTGAACAAAAATATTTCTGAATATCCGACGAATATATGTGAAGAAAACTGCAAGAGATCGCATTCTGTGTTTTAGAGAGCAGAAAGCGATAGCTTTTAGGATAAAATCACAGATAAGAGAAGATGAGGGTTTCACAAATGCGAGAATGAACATCACTTGGTTAGTGTGAAAAGGATTTACATTTGATTGGCATAGAAGCCAGGCAAACATTTGTGTATAGTTGAGAAAAGGCAACAATACTGGAATAGCATCATATGCACTCCATTTTTTTTAATCGGTAAAAGGTAATTTTACATATAATTACTTATGTACTCCCATAATTTGAACTATTCTGAGATACTATTATTCTTTGTGTATAGTATATGGTATTAACATAGTGACTAACTAACTTCAACGGGAATGAACTAGAGAACTATGTATGCTCGGACTCTAAAAACGGTGCCACATCTATGTCGCATCCTCTAAAAATGCACTACTTTTGGAGGATTCGACATGCACCCAACAACAGTTTTGAAGAGTCCGAGCAACTAAAGAAAAGAACTGCAAAGAGAAGTGTTATTGGTGAATCACACAGTGCTTAATTGCGATGGAGTCGGTTATCTTCAATTATACACTAACCATCTATTGTCTCCAAAATTGTCAACTGCTGCCAATTAATCCTACGAGATACAATACCAAGAGCAACGTTTCTGACCTGCCAAAATTATTACCAAAAAGAATCAGAATTTTCTTACTGTTTTCTGACAATAATCAGTGCATTCTACCAAACAATAACTCCATCCCTATTGAATGTAAAAAAAATGTAAACATCTTACTCGCCTCATCAAACACAAGATTGATAAATCTCAAGGAGAGCAGAAGAGTAAGGATAACTTCAGCAACAGGGACACCAAAGCTTGCCAAAGGGGATATAAACCACCGCAACGCAAAAGCTATCTGCTCAGGTGTTGTTGTTGATAGGAAAACACTTGCACTTTGGAAGATCTTTAATCAAAAGAGAGTTAATTTGTAAGCAACATTTTCTTTTAGAATTAGAAGGTTACTGGGAGTTAAATTCAGACAAAACTGGAGTCACTGCACATTGATTGTTTTCTTTGGAATTTAGGACGGAACAGAAAATGAAGTCAGTAGGGAAAAATTTAGATTTTGACGAGCGAATATCTTTAATTATCAATCCCTGTACTGCTAGACAAATCCAGAAAATTTATTAATCAAACAATTTGGTCCATAAGATTTTACGAATTGGATCACTTTAAGATTTCCAAAGACTTCAGCCAAGAAGTTCAAAAACTCAACAGATTTTGAATTTTGTACAGGTCGACTTAAGAAGAGCGGCCAGGCCGGACTGTCATTTTCTTGTTAAAGGCGAATGTAGAAATGTTAATATTAAGTGGAAGATCTTCAAGTTTGAACTTAAACATTAACAAACTGAAACAGGTTTACATTAACCAGATGAGAAAGCAGACATTTGTTTTCATTTGAAAAGTGTACCTTGATGCTACTAGTAGAACTACAGAATTAGTTTGCTATGTTGACTCCACAACAAGTGGCAAGTTGCTACTCACAGTGAAGGTTAAACATGCTGATGTTGTGGCGGTTGATAAGCCCTTTCTAGTGAGTTGTAATGGCCCCAACTTCAAGATTACATATTTATAACCTTCCAATGACGCCGGAAAAGGTGGTAATCCCATTGTTGAAGGCGGGGGAGCTCTTGAAGAGATAAGGGAAGGTGTACTGTCTGTACTTAGGCCCAACATTATAAATAAGATCCCGGACAGCAGTGTGACTCTCCCGAGTTGATCCTGTAACCATATTAGACAATCAACAAGGAAATTCTCTAACATTATCAAATTTGTAGTAGAACAAACAAGGCAGATTCGCCATTAGAATTTCAAGAGAACTTTTTGAAGCATAAAGCTCATTATGATTCAAGGCCAAGCTTACCTTCCACACTTGTTCAGGTTGGACCAAAATAGATAGTATAGCTAAGTACAGAACCAGTGAAAAACGCATGATTATATTTGATTTTGCTGGTAAAATAACCAGAGTAAAGAGCCATGCCTGCACAACCAAGAAACAGATATCCAAAGCAAAATTAGTCTTCGACAACCACAAAACGTGGATGAAAGGAATAGAATATATGAACTTTTCTTTCGTCACCGAAAAATAACCTCTTGGTGACGTTGAAAGCAGTCAATGCCAAATATAAAAAGTCTTTTAGGACTTAACAATAAATGCTTGAAGAACTCAAGGAAAAACAGGTACCACAAAACTGTAGCAGTTCTGAATAAAAATATTCAACTATGCTATGGGCCATGAAGCTTTAGCAGGGATATACTCCATCTACTTCCAGCAGCAAAAAATTACCACTGTTTTGCTCCAGCAAATGGGTTAAGCTTAAGTCTTTGACGACCAACCTAGCCCTACCATATTTCTTATTTTAGTTTCCTTTGAAAAATGTATAGGATCTTCTCTATTACGCCTGCTCAATTCTGGAGTTGTGTTAAATAACTAACAATATATATCTGAAATTAGGATTCCCGTGATCAGGGTTCATCAGTTCTACAATTATACCACTAAAGAACGGGCCAAAATTGAATAATCTAATATAAAATTAAAAATCAATGCAGAAAATTCATAAATTAAGCTCAGTGAAGCTACTTGGCATAGTGAACTGCAATCATTATTCACAAACTGCTTCCTATGAGCCAAAGTATACACTTTTTTGGTGATTCTTTAGCATAGCTAAACATGAAAACTCAATAACTGAACCATAAAATACAATTCAGAAACAACCCACGAACACAGCAAAAACAAGAAAAGCCAATGAGGAACCATATTATACAGTTCAAGAACAACCCAAATAAAAAAAAAAGGAAAACTACACAAATGAAACAGAAAACTCCCAGTAACTAAGTTCAACCCTTTTCACACACAAATCCCAAAAAGACTTACTCGTACTGTCTCAATTTATGCGACACACTTCCCTTTTTAGTCATCCAAAAAGAATGACACTTTCTATAGAAACAATTTAACTTGAAAATAATTGTTTTACCCTCAATGAGATGATTTATAACCACACAAATATCTAAGGCTTACTTTGGAGTACAAATTTCAAAAGTCATCATTTCTTTCTTAAGTTTTGCCCAGTCAAACGGTGCCACATAAATTGGGATAGAGGGAGTAAAATTTATATCAAGTTGATTCTGGGATCAACATAGTGCAAGAAAGTGAACTACATATATGAAACACAAAACTCCCAATACTTAAATTTAACAAAAGTTCAACACTTTTCACACTAAAATCCTAAAAAGACATAAAAATTATACCAATTTTATTCTGGGATCAACAGAGTGCAAGAAAGTGAAAGGGGAAGGTATGTACTGAGCAATGGGGCTTGAAGTTGCACCAGATATGGCTCTAAATAGTTTATCAGCTCCAAGAAAGTTTTTTGGGGACCATTTTTCTAACAATTCAGCCCATTTTACTGAACCCTTAACACTATCACTATTTGCTGCACAGCTGATAAAGGTTCTTGATTTTTTGGGTTGAAGATGGAGATAAAGGGGCTTTGTTGTTAGGTTTGGAGTGAAGTGGTGGTTGAATATGGGTCTGAAGGCATGGATTGAAGAAAGTGGGGGTTTTAGAGTTGGGTTGTTGTGGAGGAGCTTAGTATACATGGATGGGAGAAGATGATGAGGAGGAGATTACAGTTTACACTTTACAGGGGTGTGAAATGAAAGGATTTTTTTTATTTTTTTTATTTAAGTTCGAATTGGGATGTTTTATGGGGTTTATTTTTGGTGTAAATTTCAATTTTGGTCCTCAATCTTGGACATAGATTGTATTTCGATCCCTAGGGTTCACTTTTTTCTCCCTCATAAAAGTTCAAGGGGAAAAGGTCCAAATCTACCGTTATACTTTTGAATATTGTCTACATGACCTATTCAACACCCCTACTATTATATTATCTGGCCAAATTTACGTCTACCATCAGTAAACTTTTAAAAATTACCCCTTAATTCGTTAGGTGACTCAGAATCTCCCAAATCATTTTAGTTAAGTCACTTATTCTTTTTCTTGATCCACTATTTTCAAATAGTTACTCCATCTGTTTCAACTTAGATAAGGTAGTTTGACTCGGCACGAAGTTTAAGAAAAAAAGGAAGACTTTTGAAAATTGATGTCTTAAAAGCTTAAGGTGTAAAAGTTTTGTGAGGCCATGATATTTTTGTGGTTATATAAGCTTCTCATTAAGAGTAAATGGTAAAATGAAGAGTGTAAAGTCGAATTATTTCTAAATTTAGAAATATGTCATTTATTTTGAAACAGACTAAAATGGAAAGTACCTCGTCTAATTTGAATCGAAGGGAGTAGTATTTATCGGCTTTCCTAATTGGTAAAAGGAAATAAGAGAAAGAAATATTAAAATAATACGGTTGTTAGTAAACTAAGTATATTAAATTGAAGAATTTAAATTAGGTAGCTTGTCTAAAATTCCAACAATATTTACAATACCTTTGGAGAAGTGGATGCAATGATAATTTAAAATATCCGTGAATAATTTTTATAGTTTAATACCGTTAGCATTCACCTTAATAGTAATTTATGAAAATAGTGGATCAAGAAGAAGAACAAGGGATTTAAATAAAAGGGATTTGAGAGATTTTGGGTTACCTAAATAGATTGGGGGTAATTTTTAAAAGTTTACTGATGATATCTAGGGATTACAAATTTACCGATTGACTGAATAGTATAACAAATTTGATCGAATAATATAACATAGATAAATGAAGACAATAACTGAAAGTAAATGAATAAATTTGGACCTTTCCCCAAGCTCAAATATATGACATTTGATTTGTCTTGCATTTGTCCTCTGTATTCTTTTTATTTCTTCATGAAAGTCTGCACCATTAATTTGAACTACCAATCCATAATCAATAGAATGACAGTAGACGCAGCTCAGTTAACTGAATATAGTTCATGATGATATGTTATAATTGGGTATTTTAGTCGCTTATTACACTTTAATTTATTGCACTTTAATTGAGTTTGAGCTTTAATCGCTAGTGTTTTGCATTAATTGTGTGTTTTATGCTTTGTAAGAGTAATTTCGAGCTATGTAGATGTTATAGAATGAATTCAAGTGATTTGGAACTTTGAAGTCTAAGTAAAAGCCCAAGGAATTAAGTCGGTATCGTGTTCGGGGATCAAAATTTGATAGTTAAGAACGAACGAAGAATCGAGTAGGCATATTGCGCACTGTGTAGTAAAATGGACATAACTCTTTGCTTCAAACTCCATTTGGGCTATATAATATATAGTTGGAAAGCTAACTCAAAAGGATACAACTTTTATGTTTTACGTTTTTTCAACTTCCAAACAGAACATGGTAAAAAACGCGTTTGAAATCGTGACTGCGGACCTGGACGCGGACGGAGACAGTACACTGGATAAAGACCGCGCCCGAGTCCGCGGTTGACCGCGGCCGCGGTCGTCCAGACCTGGAAAATTATCCTTTTTCACATAGGAGAAGGTATAATTGTTTGGACCCGACCCTACTTGGTATATATACATAGAAAAACGTTATTTTTGGAATTTTTTTGACACAGATTCGACCTAAGGAGGCAGAGACACAATAGGAGCAAGACAGAGAATTCTTCTATGAGTTTTTTCCTTTCTCTTCCTATTTTTCATTGTTGGTTATGGCTTTTAGTATGTAGTTTTACATACTATATGAATAGCTAATTTGTTATCTAGGGTTTTGATGGAACTTATTGAAGGATGAAATTCTTGTTATGTTAATATAGATTTGCCAAAGTTTTATCTCTATTTGTTCAACTACATGCTTGTTGTAGTTAATTGAAGGGCCCTCAATTAGCTGTTCCTATTTAGTATGTATTACTCGGGAGAGAGTGCATAATTAGGTCGTTGTTGAACAACATCACTCCCGACGTATACGAGGGATCAATAACGAAGGGTTTAAAGGTGGGATTAGGGATAAAAAAATCTCGAGGACGATCTAAGTGAGCCATAGCTAATGTCAGTTAGAGTAATTCGGGAGAATATGTCTAGTAAATTGTGGTAGTTACTGTTGATACCTAATTTTTCCTCAAACTATTTTAAAATTACATATATACTTTCAAAAACATGCTTTCATAGCAATTGGTATTTTTCTATAATTTTCCCATATTTTTTATTTATCCAGTATTTTATTTTTAATAATCAATTACAAAATCGCATTACAAATGCTTTCAAAAGCATTTCTTGATTTAATATATTATTTCTGGTCCTATTAAGACCAAATTATTTTACAATTAGCCAAATTGGTACTTTTTGGCTATAATTGCAATAACTTTGCAATTATAGCCTAATCATATGTTTTATATTATTTTTATTAGATAATTAGTCGTTTGCATTTTTTAATACTTATTAATCATTGTAATTTAATTTACTAAGCATCAATTTCATTTTTTACAATTATCAGCTATTTTATAAATTATTTTAGATAATTTTAATTGGGTATTTAATAGTTAGTCACTCTCTATTTAAATTCTATCTTAAATCCAACCGGACCCCTAACCTAATTTAAAATGACCCAAGCCCAAACCTCTACCTAACCCGGCCCAGATCTTCTTAAATCCTGGTCGTTGATCATTTTGATCAACGATTCAGATTACCCGTTTCCTTAATTAATCCTAAACGACCTATCCCAAACCCTCATTTCCCCCTCTCATTCTATCGTTACACTCCGCCGTCCTCTCCTCTCATCTCTTGCAACTCTCTTGTCTCATCGACTCCCTCTGCTAAACCTAGCCCCCTTCTCCGGTCGTCGCCTTGCCGGAAATTATGGTGGTTTCACCACCCCAGCCTCATGGCTCCCTCCTTAAACGTGTGTCACCGCTCTTGAAGTCCTCAAGTGAACCAGAGGCGGCTCACTCATCTCCCATGACCTCTCATGCCATTCTCCGGCCGTCCAGATTCCCTTATCTCCGGCTAGAACCAATAGTTCTTAAGCCGTTTCTCCTTCTCTTTGGTTGTCTGTATGAAACCCTAATTGTCAGTCTCTGATTCTCTTAGATCTGTGACATATCTTGGCTTATTATGAGCTATCCTTGGGGTTTTCAAAGGTTTTTCCGATTTTCATAAAGTGATTCTTCATCTCCATGACTAGGGTTTTCGAATCTCTTTTCAGAAACAATTTTCCTTTAGATTTTAAGTATTACCTTATGATTTTTCATTATGTTTAAGCTTTATTTGAGTTTCTATCTTTTTATCTAAGTTATTAAACCCCTAAGTCTCTTGGTTTAATTTGTGATTCAGAGTCTGTCTTTGAGTATATGTTCAATTAACCTGCATATGTGTTTGTTTCTCATGAACATCCTGTGATTCTGTGATTTTTACCCTATGTTTGCGTGTTAGGGTTTCTGATTTTGATCATTCTTGCCTATATCATGATTATTCTGTTGATTTGAACTATTCTCTATATGAATCCCAAATTTTTGTGATTTTACCCCACCCGACTTCTTAGGGTTTCTGATTTTTTGCTGATTATGAGTTTATTTCCAATTGTTCTCATAATTTGTGCTAATTTCTCCTCAATCAGTAATACTTTCTATTTGTGAATCCCTGAATCTCTATGATTAATATTTCACTGATTTTGTTCTCCACTTATTTTGAGTATTTCCTTAAATGTGTGATACTTTTTCTGATTAATGATGATTTCCTGAAATTCAAACCTCACTCGAGGGTTCTCCTACTGGTTTCCAGAATTAAATTATTTCCTTCCTTATTCTAGGTTGTTAAATTGATTCTCAAACATTTCCTTAATTAGAACATTCTGAATTTGGCCTTGCTTACATACTCTATACTTATGATGCTTCTTATATGTTAAAATCAGCACTTACACGATTCTCTTTCCTTATTTAATCATTGTCTATTACCGTTTGTACATGACTCCTTAATTAAAGTGAGTCTTAACATTAATTTGATCCTAATTGATTTTTACTTCTATAATCGTGCTGAACTATTATTTGTTACCTTATTTTCTGCCTATTTTAAAAATTATAAGTACTCTGCTCTCTTTAGAAAAAAGGACACACACACATAAGCATACTCATTGCTCTCTCTTACTTTCCTACACATTCTCTCTTGCTTATCTTATTGACTACTGGCTACTTAGTCGGTTGAAAACCAAGACTGAGTAACTTGCTGCTCTACTGTTCTATTGCTCTAATACATTGTTGCTCTATGTGGTGCTGAAGAAAATCGGAATACTTTCTATTTGTGAATCCCTGAATCTCTATGATTAACATTTCACTGATTTTGTTCTCCACTTATTTTGAGTATTTCCTTAAATGTGTGATACTTTTTCTTATTAATGATGATTTCCTGAAATTCAAACCTCACTCGAGGGTTCTCCTACTGGTTTCCAGAATTAAATTATTTCCTGCCTTATTCTAGGTTGTTAAATTGATTCTCAAACATTTCCTTAATTAGAGCATTCTGAGTTTGGCCTTGCTTACATGCTCTATACTTATGTTGCTTCTTATATGTTAAAATCAGCTCTTACACAATTCTCTTTCCTTATTTAATCACTGTCTATTACTGTTTGTACATGACTCCTTAATTAAAGGGAGTCTTAATATTAATATGATCCTAATTGATGTTTACTTCTATAATTGTGCTGAACTATTATTTGTTACCTTATTTTCTGCGTATTTTCAAAACCATAAGTACTCTACTCTCTTTAGCAAAAAGGACACACACACACAAGCATACTCATTGCTCTCTCTTACTTTCTTGCACATTCTCTCTTGCTTCTCTTATTGCCTACTGGCTACTCAATCGGCTGAAATTCAAGACTGAGTAACTTATTGCTCTACTGTTCTATTGCTCTAATACATTGATGCTCTATCGCTCTGCACACTATTGTCCTATTGCTCTACTTCCCTGCACACTACTGTTCTATTCTCGCACTCTAGATTGATATGTTTTCTATTTGATTTACAGCATCCAAAACAACATGTTTGTATTCGTATTGCACTTTCTCTTATTTCTTTTATGCTTTTACTTATGGTTCTGCTGTTTACCTTGCTATTAGCATGCCTTTTTGCTAGTTCATTGATGTGATTACCCTTCCCTTATTTCAGCATGTCTACTGCTTCTCTTACTTGTTTACTACAATTCTGCCTTACTCCCTAACCCCAGTACATTATCAACATGTATTCATGATCCCCCTAGCTACTAAGTAATCCTGAACCCTTTCCCTGAACTTAATGTGTGAACCCGTTTGGCATCCCTCAATCTAATGTTGTTAAGCTCCTGGCATGAACATTTTTTGACAGAATGTGTTGTGACTGTTTAATTCCTGTAATACTTTCTCTGATGTCTACCAATGTGCAAAATGTGCTTTCACATGTGAACAACTTGTCCCCAATTCCCCTTTCCCCTGTTTGTGTTTATATGTGCTATTCTGATTCTGAGATTGTCCTACTCACCTTCTTTCAAACTGGTTTTCACCAAAGCAAACTCTTATGTCACTCTCCAAAACCATTTTCAAATTGTTTTTCAATCCAACTCTATCAAGCACTCTCACATGCTCTTAGAAGTCTAGGTTCTGCCCCTTTAGTGTGTGAGCATTTCCTTGGGACCCTTGAGCTCCCTCTGAACTTTGACACACACGAGCTGGCCTTTCCACACTACACTTACTCAAATTTGGTTATGGCTCTAGGTGTGAGCATTGCCCGGAATCCCTTGAGATCCTTAGGGAACTCTGACACACCTGGATCATGTGAAAGGTTGTGAATAGAATGAAAATGAGGCATTTTGGAGATTCTGGGCCTATCAGTAGGCTCCCTATAGTTAACTTCTTATTTTTCTTCTATTTCAGTTGTGTAATTCATATCCCATGGTCTGTAACAATTAATTATAAACAACTCTAGGGTTGGATAGTGAAAAGGGGTGGGTAGTATGGATGCTGTAGTGTAATCAAGGGTAGAAATCATGCTTCCTAGGTTTACTCTCTCTATGCTCACTAGTAACCATGTCTAGGAATCAAGTATGCCATGCATTTAGATACCATTTCACTTAGGTTCATACATCTTCTTTTCTTTCAGCATGTCATCACTCATTGCCTTCACTTAGAAATCATGTTCATAGGATCGGTAATAACAACAAAAACTGTTACCATTTGATTCTGTCCATGCATTTTGAAAAAATGTAGTCTAGATCATGCTTTAGAACAAATGTGTTAACAAATATGCAATCATGCTATACACGTAGAGATCATGTCTGGGTAAACAACGATTAAAATCTGTCATCTGTGTTATTCCTGAAACTGTGCATAATGTTGTGATTCTATGTGCATTTAGAGATCCTGTTTTAGCAACTGAATATGCATCATTCTGCATTAGACATCATGTTATAGGATCGTACTCATTTAACTACACTTAGTCCAAATATAGATATATAAAATAGTCCTCCTGTTCTAACAAACTGGTAATTAGTCTCTGAATATTTGCAACACTTAGAACTGCATGCTATTAGGTATAACAACCTGAAATTGTCTCATAACTGCTACACGCCTAGGCAAGTCTTAGGTAATCAGCCATAAGGAAATAAAACAAGAATTGTCCTTCGTGATTAGTGTTCAACTGTCAGCATATTTAAAACCATTATGCGAAACTGATTAAGACATCATTTAGATACCATGTTTTAGGATCTGAATCAAAAGACTTTAACTGTGTTTGAGTCATGCTGCTTATTTGCCTTATCTGTGGAGGTACTTGAGCCTTTTCATGTTTGTATGTTTATCCCCCTTATTTGCAGTCCTATATGTTTCTTGTTTGTCGCTTAGTGTTTTGCCTTTAAACCTGAGGGTCTGCCTAGAACCCCCCTCCTAGGATAGAAGTCCTAAACTCCTCCAAGGACTATTAGGAAGGGACGGGTAACAACATGCAATAGAGGTCGTTGACCAACACTCGCTCTAATTACCTTTACGGGGTGGGAAAGGGTAGATATGGATATGATGACCGGTACGCTAATACCACGTGTAGCTCCTATTTGAGGAGTGATTATCGGGTATTGTACTGATGTGATCCATATGACAAACAACCTAGGACTCCCCCTATCCTTTATATGCATGTTTAGATCATAACTCTTTCAAAAAACCTTGCTCATATATTAAGTATTTTCAAAACTTTTTGTAACACACGTGTGCTTAGACTATGAGTCTTTCAAAACTCTTTACTTGCTTAAACATTAATTGCCTATTTGCTACTTGCTCAAATTCACAAAATTTGTTTGGTCGGGAACCACACTTGTGGATCCTGAGAGGTGGCTAACACCTTCCCCTTAGGATAAATTTCAAGCCCTTATCCTATCTCTGGTTAACAACGTAGTTGTAAATGAACCCCTTTTGTGTCCTAACATACCTTTAAAAATCGTTAGGTGGCGACTCTCAAAAACACAAACCCCTTTGCCAAAAGAAAAAAGTTGTCTCAATCGAATGTCATAAACCCGATCTCCGCGAGGAAAGAGGGGGCGCGACAGTTACTCGGGAGAGAATTACAACACGCAGAGCGCCCATGATCGGTAGAGAATACTTAGGCAAAATTATAAAGATGTAGCGGTAAGGATTCCGACAATTGGGGAAATCATAACTCTAGACTTCCTTAATCTTTTCTCCAACCCGTAGTATCTTTAGTGTTAATTTACTATTTTAATTTTTAGTTAATTAGATAAACACAAGAATCTTAATATCTATAAGTTAGGAATTGTTCAAGCTTATATTCTTGGTGATAGTGAACTGTAGCTAAGTCTTAGTTCTCTGTGGGATTCGACTCCGGACTTGTAAATCGGATTATATTTGCAACAACCGCTTAGTCCTTTTTATAAGGCATAGTTGGGCGTGATCAAATTTAGCGCCGTTGCCGGGGAACTAATGGTGTAGTTGTAGGTGTACATATTTCTAGGTTGCAAGTTTGAATTTTTATTTTTGTTTTCGTGTATTTGATTATTTGTTTATTTTTAATTTTTTTATCTGAGAGACATGGTATCTTGGAATTTCGAGAGTTTTGATGTTGGTAATACTACTTTTGATCCTCGTTATGCATATTGTGGAGGAAATCACCCGGGGCAAAATTATCAAAATATTCTTGAGAGAGAGTTATGTGCACCAACTCAATCTTATGTGTGGAATGTGTGTGATATGTGTGGTGGTCAAGATGGTCACTTTCAGGGTTGTGCTTATATTTCTTATCTTCCCCCAACCCCTTACTTTGATGGTTCTTCTTTTTCTTGTGAAGTTAATAGGAACAAATAACCCAGGGATGATGACCTGAAAAAGATCGAGGATATGCTAAAGTGCCTTGTGGAACAATATGATGAGACACAACTGCGGGTACAAAGGCAAGATGCAACTATTCGCAATTTGGAGGCTCAAGTGAGTCAAGTGGTTGGAGCTTTTAATGTCCAGCAAGCCAATTTTTGGGATATGAGCCAAGAAGAGCGTGAATTTGAGGTGCTAATTAAGGAGGTCAGAGTAGAACATCAACAACCTAGCCAACTAAAATTTGAGGATGTCGATGTTGAATAAGTGAGACTAGAGTCAACCAAGGACATTGAGGATACAAATTTTGTCCACTCTAGTATCATTGATGTTGATGGAGTTGAAAGTCCTGAAGTTCATGTGTTTGTGCGCATTGGGCCTCACACCAAATATTTTTCCACACTGTGCTTGCCAGAAAGACATGACTACATACCTCATCTAAAAGACAAGAAGTGTAGAATAGTACAATGGTTGCTTGGGCCAATTAGATTTGTTTAACCACCCCTGGAGAATAACCGAAAACTTGAAGCCAAATTGGGGGTTCAATTCATAAGCTCGCGGTGGAGGCAAAAGTAATTCGCGTCGTGCCGCGACGTTAAATCAAGCGCTTGTTGGGAGGCAACCCAACTTTACTTTTATTTTATTTTATTTATTTATTATTATTGAATTATTCTTATAGTGTCGATTTTTGATTTTTTAGGATCATGGAACGCAAAGCCATTGGAAGGATGCAACAACAAACCAGATGGTTGGAACTAAGTGTGAGGTACCCGCACGAAGGACCAGATCTGAGAGAAGTCTGAGTACCCCATGAGCTGCTAGTGCTTCGGTCTTTGGCCTACCATGGAGTTTCTTTTATCCTCTTAATTAGTTATGATATGCATTCAGGACAATGCACAATTTTAAGTGTGGGGTGAGGAGATTGTTTGGGTGACTTTCCATGTTATTTTAGTTGTGTTAGTTTAATTGAATAATTTTGTTTTTATAAAAATAGAAAAGATTGGACTTTTCCCAACGATGGATCTATTAGACAATTTTCTTGAGGGATTTAAGTCTAAAGAAAAAAAAAGATTTTCTTTGTAGGTAGTGTAGTAATACCCCCTTGATTTTTCTTTGTGCCGCGGTTCTTTTCCAAGGGTTTGTTTGAACCGGGTGTAATTAGTTTTATTTTTTTAGGAGTAGGAGCCAGTGTGAGATGAATTGAATTGAAGCAATATCTCTTGACTTTGTTATCCCTTGAGTAGTGAGTACTTTGGTTGTGACGCTTAGGCTCAGTTTTTGACTCTTGTATAAGTACCCCAAATTGTATGATTTTAAATTTGCTTAACTGTTTTGACTAGAGTGTCTTGATGAAACCAATCCTGAGTGAGTTATGTGTCATGTGTGTGTGAGGTTTGGGTATTATTCTGTGCATTGCATTTGATGTCTAGAACTTGCCCCATGTGTTTGCAAAGCGAAATAGTAATTTTATTCAGTCTTGGAAGTGATATAGGCGTTTCTTTATTGAGCCATATATATATTTTACCCGCCTAATTGTTATGTATCGTAATTAACCCCTTTGAGCCTGTAATCCTGTTTCTTTGGGAACCACATTACAAGTCTTACCTATTTGTTTGAATTAACCATCTAGTTGAACATTCTAACCTCTCGTGAGCACTTGAATTATTATGAATTGTGTAAAAGTTAAAGTGTGGGGTGGTTGGTTTGGCTTTTGAGTGGAACTAATGAAATAAGGAGAAAGATGCACTGTTTAAAAAAAGTAAGAGCCACTTGAAAAAGAAAGAAAGAAAAGTAAAAAATTCCTTGATAAGTGGTGAATCTTGATGTAATTGGGCTTAAAGAAGTATGGGGTAATATACATTGATGTGAATGTGGAGTTTGGTTTGATATAAGTATGGGGTTTGAAAGTATATGTATTAAAGTTCTTAGGGAGGTGTAGTCACTCTTATATCTAAATGTATCTTACCCGTCCCGCAGCCTACACTATAATCAAATAAAGTCCTACTTGATCTTAGACTGAATTAGCTCGATTAGTAGAGTAGTACACTACGGACAAGCCGATGATCCATCTTTTGTGGCATATGAATGTTATTTCTGAGAGTGAGTGAATTCTTTCTATCTTGAGTTCCTAAGTGTTCTTAAATTTTATTGTGTGGAACTACTCTCTTTGTTGTGTGAGGACACTTGATTCATGAAGGAAAGGTAATCCTTGAACTCTATGTTAGATTAAGTGGGGGAGTTGTGAATAATGCGTGGTGTACTTGTGAGTCAAATCTTGAGGTGAAGATGTTACGCTTTTGTGCTTCGTCTATTTTAAGTATTCTTGGTGTGATGAGTTAGGAGAATTGTTTAAAAAGACCGTGTCTATATAAAGTGTAGTTTGATTATTCGAGGACGAGCAATGGTTTAAGTGTGGGGTGTTGATGATAGGCTATAATTGCATATTTTAGTCNCCGCATAATTTTTTCTTTTTCTTTCTCTTTTTGTAATTTTTAAATTTATGTTTTTTCTGTTTTCTGCACCCCCACCCCTCCCCCCTTAAAAAACATATTTTTTTAAAATATATTTTCAGTTTTACTTTTTTCATCTTCCGGTTTACAGGTTCGAAATGAAGTTTATGTGTTTCGAAGTTTACGAGTTTAGAAATTATAAAGTTTACGGGTTCGAAATTTCACGGTTTCGAAAGTTTTGCGGTTCATAAGTTTATGAAATTTGTCGGTTCGGAAGGTTGTTGGTTCGAAAGTTTATGGCTTCATGTTTATTGTATCAAAATTATTTATGNGTACACTTTAATTTACTTCACTTTAATTGAGTTTGAGCTTTAATCGCTAGTGTTTTGCATTAATTGTGTGTTTTATATCTTGTAAGAGTGATTTCGAGCTATGTAGATGTTATAGAATGAATTCAAGTGATTTGCAGCTTTGAAGTCTAAGTAAAAGCCCAAGGAATTAAGTCAGGATCGTGTTCGGGGATCAAAATTTGATAGTTAAGAACGAACGAAGAATCGAGTAGGCATATTGTGCACTGTGTAGTAAAATGAACATAACTCTTTGCTCCGAACTCCATTTAGGCTATATAATATATAGTTGGAAAGCTAACTCAAAGATACAACTTTCATGTTTTACGTTTTTCCAAATTTCAAACAGAACAACATGAAAAACGAGGTCGAAATCGCGACCGCAGACCTGGACGCGGATGGAGGCAGTACACTGGATAAAGACCGCGCCAGAGTCAGCGGTTGACCGCGGCCGCAGTCGTCTAGACCTGGAAAATTGTCCTTTTTCGCATAGGAGAAGGTATAATTGTTTGGGCCCGATCCTACTTGGTATATATACATAGAAAAACGTTATTTTTGGGACTTTTTTGACACAGATTCGACCTAAGGAGGCAGAGACACAATAGGAGCAAGGCGGAGAATTCTTCTACAAGTTTTTTCCTTCCTCTTCCTATTTTTCATTGTTGGTTATGACTTTTAGTATTGTAGTTTTACATACTATTACTAATAGCTAATTTGTTATCTAGGGTTTTGATGGAACTTATTGAATGATGAAATTCTTGTTATGTTAATATAGATTTGTCAAAGTTTTATCTCTATTTGTTCAACTACATGCATGTGTAGTTAATTGAAGGGCCCTCAATTAGCTGTGCCTATTTAGTATGTATTACTCGGGAGAGAATACATATTTAGGTCGTTGTTGAACAACATCACTCCTGACGTATATGAGGGATCAATAACGAAGGGTTTAAAGGTGGGATTAGGGATACCGAAATCTTGAGGGCGATCTAAGTGAGCCGTACTTAATGCCAACTAGCGTAATTCGGGAGAATATGTCTAGTAAATTGTGGTAGTTACTCGGAAGAGAATTACAACATGCAGAGCTCTCATGATCGGTAGAGAACACTTAGGCGAAATTATAGAAGACGTAGCGGGAAGGATTCCGACAATTGGAGAAATCATAACTCTAGACCTCCTTAATCTTTTCTCCAACTCGTAGTATCTTTAGTGTTAATTTACTATTTTAATTTGTTAGTTAATTAGTTAAACACAAGAATTTAATATTTATAAGTTAGGAGTTGTTCAAGCTTGTATTCTTGGTGATAATGAACAACTCTAGCTAAGCCTTAGTTCTCTGTGGGATTCGACTCCGGACTTGTAAACCGGATTATATTTACAACCACTGCTTAATTTTTTTTATAAGGTATAATTGGGCGGATCAGTTCACTTATCAATCTAAATGAATTTCATTCCTGAATATATAGCTTTTAATATAAAATATAATATGATCTCATGAGTAAATATCTAGGTTATTAAAGTGTTTGTTTTGTTGTTCAAACCAAATTTTCCTGGTTTTGGTTGTTGTTGGCCTAAGTATTGTAATATTTCTATTATTTGACTAGTCATGCTAATCGATTTGTTATTCACGATTCACGAGTCATGCTAATCGAATTGTTAATCACGATTCACGAGTCACCCCCTCACACACAAAATTACCCACATTCTAGTTCCCTAATATTGAAATTACTTCCTTTTTTGTCATCCATCTTTTTAGCATTTTAAAATTACGCATATTTACATTTCTTTTCTTTTTTTCTTTCTCCTTGGTTGGGTGTGGCAAATGATGGTAATCTAAGGGTGTGTTTGGTACAAAGGAAAATATTTTTTGAATTTTTGAATTTTTTCATGTTTGATTGACTTAAATATTTTGGAAATATTTTTCTTATCAACTCATTTTCCTTTAATTGGAGGAAAAATATTTTCCTTATCAAGAAAAAGGAAAATATTTTCCAAAAGTCCTTCTCAACCTTCCCCACTCTATTCCATACTCTCATCAACCCACCCACTCCCACCCCCACCCACCTAACCCCACCCATTTTTTCCCCTCACCAACCCATCCCAACCCCGCAATTTTTTTTTTTACTTTTTATTTTTTGTAATTTCAAAATTTTATTTTTCGTTTTACTACACCACTCACCCTCCCTAGCCGCCACCCCTCACCTCCACCCCACCCCGCAAAAATAATTTTTTTTTTTTTTTTTTNTTTCTCTTTTTGTAATTTTTAAATTTATGTTTTTTCTGTTTTCTGCACCCCCACCCCTCCCCCCTTAAAAAACATATTTTTTTAAAATATATTTTCAGTTTTACTTTTTTCATCTTCCGGTTTACAGGTTCGAAATGAAGTTTATGTGTTTCGAAGTTTACGAGTTTAGAAATTATAAAGTTTACGGGTTCGAAATTTCACGGTTTCGAAAGTTTTGCGGTTCATAAGTTTATGAAATTTGTCGGTTCGGAAGGTTGTTGGTTCGAAAGTTTATGGCTTCATGTTTATTGTATCAAAATTATTTATGAATACTTGAGAAAATATTTTCCTTAATTTGCGTACCAAATACGGGAAAGTGAATAAGATTACTACTTGTTTTCCAAAAAAATATTCTTCACGAAAAATATTTTCCGTTATATCAAACATACCCTAAGTTACTTTATTTATGGCGAGACGATGTTAATCAAATAATTACATAGCTTAGCGTTACTTGCAAGAGTAAACAAAATCACATAGTCTAATGTGAGATGTTTCGGCACAAATTCATATTCAATAGAATCTTAAAGTAAACATCGGAAAAAATATTTTTTTTATATTCAATTCACTTCTATAAATCAATAAAAGACCAAAAAAAGAAAATCAAACAACCCTTTCTTCAATCTGCTCAAGGCAAAGAACAAAAGCAATACATATTACATACACACATTAAAACTTAAAGGTGCGTAAAATGAGAGGTAAAGAAAAAATAATATATTTTTCTATATAAATAAATTGTGAAACTTTTCAAATTCTTCCTCTGCTTAAAGGTCTCGAGTAGCAACAGCTACAATACCAGCATGAATTGCAGCAGTGCAGAACATTTGTGTCCCGCTCAACATTATCAATATTACCTCCAACGTCCTCTGCACAAATTGTAATTAAAAATCATAATTTTATATTGCTACTAACAAAAGTTAATCCAGAAATTAGAAGGTACAAAATATATTTTTATGTATTATTTATATGTTTTAAGTTCTTTTGTATATATACATATTGTCCAAGCTAAAAATAATAAGTGTAATCGCATTTGCTACTAAAATAGTAGATCCGCGTCTGTTTATAATGATTCAAAACAACGTGAAAACTTACCAAATTTGAGTCAGTCCACCCCATATCAATCTCCTTACAGGCCAACCTGCATCCAAAATAATAATAATAATTAAAAAAAGAATCACCAGCCACAAAAGTTGCAGACCAACATTTCTTTTTTCTTACTATAAAAATTGTATATCATATAAAATATAATAATAGTATTATTTACCCCATGGCAAGTAATGTGAGTAACCAAGTAGTGAGAGAAGAGAAAGCAGCTGCATGTAAATTGGGAGTATTCCATTGTATCACATTCTGAATTCCAGTAAGTGAGGTGATGAAGCCAACCACTCCAGCAATAAGTGAAAATATGATGAGAAAACCAGTTGCCATGTTCCCAAAAGGAAAATATATAGGAAAGATCCTAGCTGGGATTGGCAGAGTTGATGCTGCAAATATTTTCTTGTCACATTAAAATCATCGACGCCATTTTTATATTCAAGAAAAGAAAGATGACGAATTACCTGTTTCTTTGGATCTTACTATGGCATGATTGACAGCCCAAGAAGCAATTACAATAACAATGAAGTAAAGCAAGACATTAAGGATCAAAAGCATAAATGCTGCTGATTTTCCTGCCCCTGATGCCATGGCCTGACAAGTTTAGCTTTGGCAGAAGCAAAGAAGGGAAATTTTTGTTGAATCACTCGCTTTTGTGATTTCAAATACAGAATGCATATGTATGTATATAAAGCCATGATTGTTCCATTCTTTATCTAGACAATATTGACAGGTTATTGTTTTTTTTCACCTTTTTCTTAAAAAAAATAAAATAAATTGTCTTAAAGCCAAAGAAATGACAAGAATATTTTGGACTAATTTTCAGTTGCATCCTGACAGAGGAAAGGAATCACTTTGGCTTCACACAGATGTAAAAGGTACTTTATTATATTCTAAAGAAAATACAAACTTGTAAATGCAGTTATGCATCTTTTTCTCAACTGGACTCTTCATTTACTTTGAACACCTGTAAAATGAGCATGAAGTTGGTATGACCCTATGGTGAAGACATGCAAACAATTCAAATCCAACATAAATATGCATGTCTATGTTGAACATAAATCGCATGCATATCTACGTTGAAAAGCACCAAATTTAAATCCAGATAAAGGAGGAGAGATAGAGAGGTTGTTTCCAATACACCCTCGGCATCCTTCCCTCAAGAACTCCCCACCTTGCTCTTGGGGTGACTCGAACTCACAACCTCTTGGTTGGGGGTGGAAGGTGCTTACCATGAGAGCAACCCATCTTGTCTCCGGGACAATTAAGAGAATATGTAATTATATCTGATTATTGTGTTCAAAGATCAATTTCGCGAGATCAGAATGGCAGAAGTAATCAATTCATCTGGAGAAAAGAAAGGAAAAGATGTTCAAAGTAGTCCAACAACTACACCTCGACTCCAAAGCAATCTCATTGTCTTAAGGAACCTCTTTTGTAGGAGTAACTGATAAATTGTGATTCCTTTACAAGATTTTCCCTAAAAGGGATTCTAAACAAGGTACAAGTTTCTTCACTTAGCAGCTCAGAACTCTAAGAAGATTATTATGAATCAATTTTCCCTTAAATACTTTAAACATTCAATGCGAGCTTTTGAGCAGCAAGAGCTTCAGCCTCAAGGGTTGGCTCCCACAGAATAGTAGTTTCGGCAAGTAACCCGGTCACAACATAGGGGTCCATGTTTGAAGCTGGGCGCCGGTCTTCCAAATAACCTGCATCCACCAATCCCATAAACAAAAAAGAGAAACAAACAGCATCAGAAAGACCATCAATACCAGCTAGCTAAATAGTTTACAGTTGATTAAAAGGCACTAAGAAACATTGTAAGAGTAGAGTAAATCATCTTTATTTGTTTTGAGATCCAGTATTTTAACTTTCTTCTTACGATAGATGTATGATCTCACTGTTGTTGCTATTTGTTGTTACGACTTATTTTTCTTCTGTCCTTGAGCCGAGGGTCTATTGGAATTTTGTTCTTGTGTTGTATGTTAGATGTATCTTGATAAAAGTGGTCCACAAAATAATCTACATTTTACTTATCTAATAAAGCAGAAACTTACCTTTGCCTTGCTTCTCAGTGTCACGCCCCACACGGATTGAGGCACCACGGTTAGCAACTCCCTGCAATATTTTGAAAATCATGCAGGAATGAGGACAATTGGTACAGCCTATTTATGTCTAATTAGTGAAGGAAAGATCAGCAGCAGGCATACCCATGAAAATTTGTCAATGCTAGCAGTTTCATGCTTTCCAGTCAACCTTCTCTCATTTCCTTCTCCATAAGCACTTATATGCTCCTTGTGGCGAAGGGAGAGATTCAGAATTGCTTTCTTTATTACTTCAAATCCTCCCTCTTCTCTCATACTTAGTGTACTGCAAACGACAAACCATGAATACTTATTAAGTGAATCCTTCAAAGGAGCTTTACTATGAAAACCTAAGTTGCTCGGAGTCTGGTCAGATCCTTCATGATCTAAATCTTAAGATTCGGGGTTACAGATACCGGTGCGGATACGTATGCGGAGATTCGGCTAAAAATAATTCAAATTTCTAAAAATAAAGTTATAAAAATATGTCTAAATTATGAGGCATTATGTGGAAAATTTACAAGGTATTTCGAGAAAGAGAAAGGATTGATCAAGAGGAGAATCCAAATTTTGGCCAGAGTACCCAAGTCAAAATCAATTGACTAGATCCGGAATAGATTCCACACCCACACCCAAGTCGCGTCGACACGGGTGCGGCACCAGAAGTGAAGAATCTGAGCAACTTAAATGAAAACCATACATTGATTTTCAACAGAAGTTGCTAAATGGGAAAAATGAAAAGCGAGGAGGGGAGATTGTTAAACAGAAAACGGGAACTTGTGGAAAGACAAATCATGAAATAAAATGATGAGTGTCATAAAAGTCACTTGGGACTAATTTGTGGCTGTAGCGACTACTACATGTTGAGCAAGTGACTTATGTCATTCCCATTTCAGTATTTAAAAGATTCATATCCCAGATTTTATTTTTAAGATTGCCAGTTTCTCTCTTGAAAAAGTGAACTACCTGTAGTTAGTGTGGCATCCGGCTCCATTCCAGTCACCCTGTAAATATCATGACGAGAAAAGAAAAAAATGGAGTTTCATAACTAAACAGAATTTGAAAAATAGAAAAGATTTATGAAAAGTTTTAGATCACCTCAATTGGTTTTGGATCAAGTGAGAGAACAACTCCTGCTTGTTCAGTAATTCTCTGTTAGATCAAGGAACAAAAAGGAGAATGAGTAAATCTGATTTCTCAGTCCAGTTAACAACGGTAGGAGATAAACTATTGCAACAGTGAAAGGAAGAAAATTACCTCAAGGATGTATCTAGCACACCAGATGTGATCTCCAGCTTCAATTCCCACGCTAGGACCTACTTGAAATTCCCACTGCCACAAAAGCAATAAAGTTAATCCTCCAATTAGAGGACTATAAGTGGTGATGTTATTGTGATAGACAAGAGATGTGGCAGAAATTGTACCTGTCCTGGCATAACCTCTCCGTTAGTACCACTAATATTAATTCCAGCATACAGGCAAGCCTTGTAGTGAGCATCTGATATATCACGGCCAAATGACTTATCCGCTCCAGCACCACAGTAGTAAGGACCCTAAAGTTATCCATGAAGATAAAATAGTTATCGGACTGATAAATTGAGCTGATTTTACAGCAACACTGGTGTTGCACTTGTGGTGGATGATTTTTGAGATGTGGAACATTCTTTTGTGCAAAACAACCATTACCTGAGGTCCGGGGTAGCCTCCAACAGGCCAACCTAAGGGCCACTTCACATTTTGCTGGAGTAAGGTGTACTCTTGCTCTATTCCGAACCTAGTCAACAACAATTGCTAGACAACATTAGCAATGCCATGATAAAATTCAAAAACTGGAAAGCAACATGACACCATCTAACAGCATATACTCTTTTGATCCCATATCAGTGAGAGAAAAAAATGATTTGCATTAACATCAAGAAGTGATTGTTTCATTTTCATCATCCATCATTTAAAAGAGTTTTGTTTTCGACACAGTTAAAAGAGTTAAGAAGCAGATTTTGAATATTGCTTAGCATTTATGTACAAGGAAACACAATAGGAAGTTTGTGAATGAGGTTTTACTCAATTCGTGAACTATAAGCAATACTAATTTTGTTGGTTTGTTCAAAGGGAATAGTTGGTATTCTCTTGGTTCTAGGGATGCCCCCAAAATAATGCAGAAGAAAAATATTAAACAGTACATAAAACCAGTGAAGTGAGGCAGATGAATTTAAAGTTACCATGGAACTTCAGATACAACTTTTGAGTCGCTAAAAATCTGAGCAGCTTTATGGCGTTTGTTTGTCGGAATTGGTTCTCCAGCTGGTGTGTAGGCATCACAGATAACCTGTTTCAATTTAAATAACCAATAGCCCCAAACTTCAAACCAATGAGATCAAACATTCAGTAAACATCATGAATCAGTATTGCTAACTAACAAACTCACCAAGATGTTGTTGCCACCGCGGAAAGGATCTTTAAATATTGCCTGAGGGCTGATGTAAAATGATATGAGGTTAGATTTTGAAAGGAAAAATAACAAAAGGAAGAGTGTAAGAAAGGAAAAATCTTCAAAAAGAATAAAAAAGTCATTTGCTTCTTACTATAGAATGACTTCACTGTCTTCTCCAGGTGCTTGTCCAGTACTTGATCCATCGTAGTTCCACTTTGGGAGCTCAGAAGCATGCTTGACTGGCTTTGAGATAGTCTGAAAATTCAAAAGCATGCAATTAAGAGACGATTCGTGACAAAATCCAGATTCAATTTCTCAAACTTTCTTTGGTTAAGTAGAGAAGCAGCAGTATGTACTCTTGATTTACTGCGCATGTCAATTCCAGACCCTCCAATCCTGTTTTGAATGGAATGAAATAAGGTCAGTCTGTCCACAAAGAACTAGCTGTAGACAATGAAATTGAAAAGATAACAGTCACAACCTATAAATTCCTACTTTTGAGTTTTATGTTGTTTTCTGAGTTTTTAGAGTAATAAACCATCCAAGTGAAATGCTGAATAAACAGTATGAGAATGTGTATAGCAAAGAATGATATACCAAATATATTCAGCAATGATCTTGTCAGTGTATGGAGTTACGTCCAGGTTTAGCAGCTGTTCCACTCTGTTCACAGTGCCACTGTCGGACTGGACGGCAAAGACTCTAAATTTGGCAGAGCTTTTAACAGCAAGTCTTTTATTCTGCTTCAACACCAAAGAACTCCACATCTTTGAAGTCAAGGCATTAGCATCTGTTGAGCTCTTTGTCATTCTCATCTGCCATTGTGCAGATGGAGCCAAGATCTGAGCCATCTTCACCTAACCAACTGAAATGTTCAAATAACAACACAAGGAACTTTAGCACCAAATTAGGAGTTTAAAATCCTATCAAACTAAGTATATATCCTCATCAGATAAACTAAATAACAGGATTTTTACTTTTATGTCATCTTATTTTCATGCCATTCATGGATAAACGAATAAATTTCGATGAAGTTATGAGTAATGAAGATGCAACTCAGCCAGTATACTAATAACCGATAAAGTTACTGCCATGTGACTAGGAGGTCACACGTTCAAGCCATGAAAATAGCCTCTTGCAGAAATGCAGGGTAAAGCTGCATACATACATCCTTGTGGTCCGGTCCTTCCCCGGACTCTGCGCATAGCAGAAGCTTTAGTGCAAAGGGCTGCACTTTTTTTTTTTTTTTTTTTTCCAAAAAAATTT